>VKHH01006874.1:0-14627 GCA_015144975.1 Epipyxis sp. PR26KG | reverse complement strand
TAATAATAATAATAATAATAACAATAATAATAATAATAATAACAATAATAATAATAATAATAATAATAATAATAATACTGATAATAATAATAATAATAATAATAATAACAATAATAATAATAATAATAATATTAATATTAATAATAATAATAATAATAACAATAATAATAATAATAATAATAATAATAATAATAATAATAATAATAGTAGTAAAGATAACAACAATAAGAAGAATATTAATACTGATAATAATAATAATCATGAAAATTATATGTCAACATCGCCTCCTATTAATAGTGATGGATATGTCTCAGATTTATTTATATTAAACTCAAATTCATTTGATTCAGCTTTTCAAAATAGTAATATTTATCAAGATAAAGATCATGATTGTTTGTTGTCTATTTGTACCACCACAGAGAGTATAGGTACATTATCTGATGAAGCATTTCTATTGCCTGAGTCATATGATGTCGATCACCAACCACTCATCACCTCCAATGAGAAGAAAATAATACATAATAACAGAGATATTCATAATAAAAATGAAATTAATAGTCAAAATTATTATGAAAATAAAGAAAATGAACCTTCAAAACTCTTAAAGAGAATTTTGAGCATATCAAAATATAATAATAAAAATAATTATAATATTATTAATAGTGATAATAGTAGTAGTGATAATAATGATATCATCATTGGAGGCACAGAAATCGACAATAATAATGATTCTGATTGTAATTCCAGGAGCGATTACCTGGCTGCAATCCCTTCACACAGCTCTCATCGTAACACCAACTGCTATGATGATGATAATTCTGATACACAACCTACTGCTGATTATAATAATGATGACACTAATAATAATAATAATAATAATGATAATTTATTCGATGAAAACAAAATCTGCCCTTCTGATTATTATTTTCATTCATTTCTTCCATTTCCTCCCATTCCTCCATCATACTATCCATATCCATACGACGACTCCTTCTTCGCTGGTTATGAAGATTATCACCATTATTGCATTCCTCAACATTTCATTTGCAATCAACCTTACCCAACATATACAACCCCTTCCTCAATATATGCAACTCTTCATGCGACCACTAATAATCATATGAAAGATGATGATCATATCATTGCTGATAATAATAATAATAATAATAATAATAATAATCAACACCTCATAGACTCCTGCTCATGCGATGACACCAGGAGCGACGGTTTCGATGATAATTACGATTATGGAAGTGACATTCAAACTCAAATTGATCATAATTATAATAATAATAATATTAATAATAATGATAATGATAATAATAATAATAATAATAACAATAATAATAATGATAATAATAATAAAATGTCATTTTATCCTATTATGATGAATCATTGTTTATATCTTCAAAGAAGTGATAATATTGATCAGCGCGACGTCTGGCTGTATGGCATGAACCAAACAGACGATAATAATATTGATAATAATAATAATAATAATAATAATAACAATAATAATAATAATAATATTGATAATAATAATAATAATAATAATAACAATAATAATAATGGCAATAGTTATCATGAAAATTATTATAAAAATGATGTCGCTTATTATGATGAGCTCACAATCAGCGTTGATGAGGATGATGAAGTTCTCGAAGAGGATGAATGGATGAAAATGGTTGATGAACAACAATTATATTTTTTATCAAATCGAAATAATGAGCATAAACTTGTCTCATAACAATCACCGGCACGGGAGATGCCATCGCAAGCTGTAATGATAATTATTATTATTTTTATTATCACAAAATCATAAATCATCCATTATTCCATCCCTTATTCTCTTGTGATATAAGCCTAGGATACACAAGTCCTGCTACAAAGTATGTCTTCCTACCTTTCTTGCTCGCGACCCCTTCGTTTGAACTGTTTTATAATCACAAACTGTCGTACACCGTTATCATGTATCACCGGTATGCATATATCCTATTTTCGCATTGGCATACCGGTATACGTTGACAAATCTTTTTTATAATCATAATTATTTTTGTTTTCATCATCCAAATAATCAATCTATGCAACATTCTAATTATTTTTATTTTTTACAAAAAATTTATTTTATGTTGGTATGAATGAATGAATTTATGAATATTATAATATTTTATTTTCCTACTATTATTTTACTATAATTTTTGGATATTATAATAATCAATAATGCACATGTCTTGCCAGGTTCTACCCAATGATGAAATATGACATGCCTTCATGCTTGTCAAGTCACCGGACTGGAGTTTTCATATAATAATAATAACAATAATAATAATAATTTTGTTTATTATCATAATATTCTGATTATTGTACTTCTTTGATGCTTTCTTCAAAAGTTTCGAACAACTGCTTCATATCATTTCAAATTGTTTAATTCTTAAAATAATAATGTATAATAATATATTATTTCATATTATGATGTTGATTAGCAGGCATCAAGCATCAACCTGTTGATTAATGTAATTGCGTAAGAATCAGTTTTAAAATTAGAAATTAAATAAGAAATGGTCCAAGTCAAGTCAAGGGGCGTTAACAGTCATTCGGGCATTCAGTCACGGGCCCATCGGAGGAGCTTTGTAATATTAAGTAAAACAGAGTTTACCATGGCTGGTTCAAGAAAAATGATAGTAGAGACAAGAATAAAGCAGTGAAAGCTAAACACACCTCATTAACTGCGACTAAAATTATACACAATTACGACTTAAAAACAATGATAATATAATAATAATAGTCATTAATTAGATAACATGCGTTAGATGAAATAATAATAACAATCATCCTTGCATATCATAATATCATATTATCATAATATTGGAGCAATCAAATACAATTATAATGCTCATAAAATTATGATTCGAATTTTTGATTTTTTTATTATTATTATTTTTGTTTTTTGTTAGTTTCTTTGGCTGGTTTTGAGGTGGTCACTTTTGTTCCTTTTTTTGCGGCTCCAGCAGCGGACGAGGCAGATGATTTGGTTGCAGTCTTAAGCATCGCTTTCACAATAACCTCGTCATCACTCTCGTCATTACTATTATTGTCATCCTATATTATTATCACATAATTAAATAATAACATAAAAAAGTTCACATTTGATGAACGAATGAACAACTTACAATTATAATACTGTCATAATATATTATGATAATACAGCCAAGTATCATTATTCGTATAAAATCATATAATAATAACTATGATATAAACAAGCCCTCACATACAAAAACAGTTGAAACAGTGCATGATCATCATCATTGACATCATAATAATATCGATTTTCATCACATTTTATCATATTAACATAATTAATGTTTATTATTATTATTATTATTATTACCTCGTCTTCATCTCTTTCTCCATCATCGCCATCATCTACATCCTCATCATTGGAAGTCTTCTTCTTTTTCCCTTTCTTCAATTTCATGATTTGTTCCGAGACAAGCAGTTGCGAGGTATGAGTGGTATTATTATAAGTCTTGGTCAGAGCCGTCTTCGTCTTCGTGTCGATTTTCACATAATTATCGACAAACACGCATTTGTCCCCTTCCACCACAAACTGCAATTCTTTCATATTTTCCATGAAGTCATCCTTGCTCAGACCATACGAATCAAGCATAGCGATCACAGACTGGATCTTATCAACGGAACTATTATTATTATTAATATTATTACTATTATTGTTTGTGTCGATAATATTAGCCAGTAATGACTTGCGAAGAAATGGAATATAATCCAAACGAACTGCTCCGAACCCTTGTCCAACAGATAATGAGGTGTGATGGACGATTTCGCTGGTCAATCGCTTCTTTTTTGTGGTGCTGCTATTCTTACCAAGCCAAGCCGGGAACTGAGGAAATAAACCGCTACCACCTAGCAGAGAGCCTAAGAATGATGTAAGTTATATGATTACATCAACTGACTGGCACCAGATAATATTATTACTATTATTGATATTGTTCTTACCGACTGTGACACTAAACATCGCTTGTGTTGGCAGAAGTTCCCAATGCTGATCTTGTCCGCGAATAGAAGCGCCAGCTAATTCCTAACATAATATTATGATATTATATAATATTATAATAAACATAATTTTTATAAATAACTGCAAATAATTTGATTTATAGAAGTTGTTTTTGCTCGCATCGAATAATATGAATTATAATAATCATATTAAGATTGTGATATAATATATACATTATTTATATTATAATATGAATGTATGGATAAAAAAATTGGTTAATAAAGTCAAAGAGATGCCTCACTTAATTATAATAAAATATTGATGACATGCACTGTTATTTCTATATTCACCTACCATGTCGCTGACCGCGTCTGCTGCTCTTGATAGCTTATCCATTTTACTTGCTTCATCGATTTGATTGTTTTTGAAATAACCATTTTTAGCACCTTCGATATAATTTTGCTGAACTAACAAAGGCATTAGCGAATAATCGATGAAGAATCCGTTGTATCGATCATCTAGAGTCACTCGATTTCCTCCAGTCCCACCACCGCATAGAATCTGCTGGCATGCATCAAATGGAGTCTGTCTCAAGATCTTATCTTTCTCAATACGGTTCATATTTGTTCGAATATCAGTGAAATTCATATGATTACTGCTCGCTTTCCACATTTGCATGGTATGAATGGATTGTCTGATGTCATTGCCGACTTGTTCCACGAGCAGCTCGGCCGCATTCGGTTCAATCAGCATATTCTCTCGCTGGGCAATCACGACAAGTCTGGTTGCTATTTGGGATTTTAGAGGTCTTCTCACTTTAATGTCATAACAATGATTAGCTAAACTTCTGATTTTAGGCGATTGTCGATCATTGCAAATGCAGACGATGGGCGATTTCGATGTTTTTATAATCGCGATTAACTCAGCAATCCCTCCTCGATCAGATCCACCCATTCCATCCACTTCATCCATGATTATCATTCGCTTCTTAGATGTGACAGTCCCTAATCAACAGCAATAATAATTATTCTAACCAGTATAAATAATACTAGCATTTTCTAATCAATTTTGCAAAAACATTTTGACATTTAAATTTATTTAATTTTTAAGAAAAATAATAATAATGATAATAATAATACATTTTATAAATTAACCAGCTTGATGAAATGAAATAGTTTTTGCTAGCATTGAAATATTATGAATAATAATATTATTATTAAAATTATTATAGAATATATATATTATTGTATATAAAGAAGAGAAAATAATAATAAAAGAATGATAATAATATTAATAGTTTGAGGATAAAATGATAATAATTCGTGATAATCTTTAACGATTCTTACCGTCTGTTCGATCGAATGAAATGGCTTTAGATTGCACCGTGTCTGATAAGTGCTCGCTGATGCTCTTCTTGCTTCTCGTGTCAGACGCGTTGAATTCTAACAAATCAAAGCCACATTCTTTCGCAACGAGACTTGCAAGTGTAGTCTTACCTGAAAAGAAGAGATCGCACCGTGAGATCAACAGATACAGATATCATATAATAAAATAAACGATCATACATTGACTAGTACCATTATTATTTTTTTGTGTCGTACCTATACCAGGTGGACCTGATAGTAATAGCGACTTTGCGCCTGGATTATCTTTATTAAATGGAATTTTCATAGTTTTTTTGATGTGCACATTATCCCAATTCCTCAGCCAATCGCTCATCTTTTTAACAAATTCATTATATCCGATCATTTCAGAAGTTGACTTCGGTTTGTGTTTATCAACCCACATCATATCTTCAACAGCATGTGATCTGATCATATCTTTATTTGATTTAGAAGAAGGATTGTGTTGAATAATGGATGAATTAAAACTATTTCTATTCACATTATTAATATTGTTATTGTTATTATAATTGCCACTATTATTGTTATTATCATTTATTGGAATGCTGATTTTATTACTGCTAGTATTAGATTGATCATTCTTAATTCCAGCATTGTTGGAAGCAGTTAGTTCAGCCACAATAATAATATCATCGATTTTCTTCAGAAATTCTTCCTCTGAAAATATTTTCACTTTTTTCTCCAATGCTGTTCGATATTTATTACCCTCCTCCACCATTCGTCCATCTTCAAGCAAGGTGCCAGCAATTAAGAGTGAAGTTTTACCTGATATGCTAGTAGCTATTTTTCCACCATGAACTTGGATAAGATTTTCAATCTCATCACGTCCTTTCACACTCATTACCCCGGTCACTGCTATTCTCATACCTTCGAAGATGAGTTTATTCGATTGATTATTTGCGAAACTACCATCATTTTTATTTGCAGTGCTTGATGTTGTTTGTTTAGATGGCGGACTTAAAACACGAGGTTTCTTCTTTGGAGATATTGCTCGTGTTGATTCGGTGCCCTCTGGTAAAGAGTCGATGTGTGGCGATGAAACTACAGTGGATGATATATTTGGCTTAGCAGATGCGGATGAAGAAGTGTCCCCAAAGAAAGTGGAAACATCCGTTACAACTTCCTTACGTTTCTTATCATTCGACTGAAGACTCGACTTAATATCATCATTTATTATTTTCGCAACGGCTGATTCTTTGACTTGTTGCTGTTTTGTTGGGCTTTTGTTTTTTTTTTGACTTTCTTTGACTTGAATTTCACTTATCTTACAATTTGAGTTATCCCGGATTGATTCAGCTACAATTTCTTTATGTGATATTTTATTATCATCTGAAATGGTCAATCTATTATCAGTTTCTTTGACAGATTTTAATCTTTTCCTATAAATTAATTCATATGCACTTAAATACCCAAGTATAGCTTTCAGGCAACAATTTAACCTCGAAGACTTGTTCATTGCTGTTGCGTCATCATCACTATCTTCTAGTGCGAAGGAATCGATATCTTTTATCAAGCTACTAGCTTTTGATTTATTGTTTTTTCTATTTGATATGAAGATTTATTGTTTTTTTAACAAGGTGCTATACTGTAAGTACTGTACTTACGGTGGTGTTCTAGTCTTTGTGGTAGTTTGGATATTATTGATTTGCTTTGCAGCACTTTTGATTTCTTCGTTTAAAGTGGATGACGTTGAAATCTGCTAGTGTATTAACATCAAATAAATATACAATTAAATAAAATACATCAGAAAAAGTCCCAAGACTTTTTATAGATTTTTGTATCTATGCGTAGCACCAATTATTAAAATTGGTAGCATTTGAAAACTGAAATATTACCTTTGGTTTAGCTTGAGTTGACCCGAAAAAGTTTCTTATATCCATAGTAACAACGTAACAACGTAACAACTATATTAATTTTTGCAAAGATTCAAAGACAGGTGAGTGAAACACTGGAACTTTTGAGCGTTGCTGTTGCCAATCTATCAATCTTCAAATTAATCATTTGCATTGAAAATGATTTGTACATAAAAATCAAATTCAAACAAGGAGAAGGTGCTTAATTAATTAATTAATTAATTAATTAATTTTCAAAATTGTTAAAAATATTTTTATTGTGAATACTCTTTTGCTTTTACTAAATAACTAATTGACGGAACTCTTTTGCTGTTAGTGGAAATGTTGCCAAAAAAAACTATTATACCACAAGATACCGTAGTACGGTAACTAGAAACCGAACTCAGTTATTTTCGGAATCAAATTTCAAATTTCAATAACTTTACAAACGTCGTTGGCGAAGTCCATTCAAAAACACAGTGCAGAAATTATAAATCCAGCTACTAGTATCATAGTATCGCATTGCATCCAATTTTATTTACTCTGATCGAGGAAGAAAGCGTAGAGCTTAAGAGGGCTCTCTGTTATGTTCTATAGCTTGTTCCTCTTGTTTAGTTTAAATTGCTCATTAATTTATTCATTCATTCATTCATTCATTTTATTTTATTCATTCATTCATTCATTTTATTATTTTATTTGGAGTAATAAATTTTCTGGAAAAGCGGCACTAAGATTCCCATTTTCTTGGCGTTTTAATTTATTGTGTGAAAGAAGAATCGAATATTTTTGTAATTTTCCTTTAAAAGAAAGCTTCACCAATTCTATCATATTTTCCATAATCCATCACACTTTTTTAGTTGAAATTTGAGTGCCCCGGTACGTGGTATCACTGAAATGTCAGAAGAATTGATTCTGGAAGCTTCAGGTGAAGTGAAGTTAAATGATCATGAGAACGATGACAAGGTAAATGGTAAATGAATCGGACAATTGAACACGAATTGTGGTGTTTGTACTGTGGTATATATATATAAATGAAACTGAATTTTTAAATATTCAAAGTGGCTAATATTATAGTAATTATTCCTATTCCACTGATTCATCAGACAATTAGTCCCAATGTGGAAATTTCACAGCCTGTAGCTTTGATTGATCCATTAGCTGGAATTAGTTTTAAAATGGTCACAAATGATGGAACAAACGAAGCTGGTGAACAATTAATTGCATTAAAAAATATTTTTTCTAAACAGTTGCCAAAAATGCCGCGAGAATATATCGTGAGACTTGTTTTTGACCATCGACACTTTACTTTGGCAATAATCAGAGATGGTAGAATAATTGGCGGTATATGTTACAGACCTTATTTCGACCAAAAATTTGGAGAAATTGCATTTTGCGCAGTTAATAGTACTGAACAAGTTAGAGGGTATGGAACATTGATGATGAATGAACTGAAAAATCGAGTTAAGCCAGGTGAACTATTATGAAACTTATGATCCAAACAAATTGTTATTTCATCTACCGATTTTTACAGATATGGAATACTTTCTCACGTATGCCGATAATTTTGCAATTGGATATTTTCAAAAGCAAGGATTTTCAAAACAAATTGTTATGCCAAAAGACAGGTCCGACTATATTCTGATTATTTTCATGTTGTTTTAAATTTATATCTATTTTAGATGGGTTGGATATATTAAGGACTATGATGGTGGTACATTAATGGAATGCTATATTCATCCAAATGTTGATTACACAGCGGTGCCAAAGATGGTTGCAAATCAAAGATCTTTCATTTACAAAATCATTGATGAAAGAAGCATGTAAGAATTAATTGATAATATAATAATATAATTGATTTAAGTAATATATAATATATATTTCTCCTACTGTGTTTTAGATGTAAAACTGCATCATATTCTGGAATAGAAGCGAATTCAAAAGATAAAAAGAGTGATAGTTTAATGGAAGTGCCTGGAGTCGTTGAAGGTTATTATAATACCTGTTTCTTCATCATAAGTATTTCCCATTAATCCATTAATATCATAATTTTACAACTTTATTTGTAGCTGGTTGGAATAATATTAGTATCTATGGCGGCAGTGGTTCACAGAGAGATCGAACTGTTACGCTTAAAGCAAATAGAGAGATGTTCCTTACACTATTAAATGTTTTAAAAGCTAAAGCTGCATCCATTAACCGCATATTCATTGAATGTTGCATGGATGAAACAAAAGTAATTCTTACAAATCTATTTCTGAATAAATATTATTTGTTGGTTTTGTTTTATCAGACGCCTGATTTCTTTGCGAAGATTAATAAAGATGCGGTTGATATAAACGCTATTGAATCAGTAGTGAAAAAATATGATTACTACAGATCAAAACAAGCTCTTGGGCAAGATTTACTGAGAATGGTAAGGTTTCTTAATTAAACCTGTTTTATAAGTCATTATTCCGATCTTCTAATTCTTCAGAGTGCAAACTTTCGGCGGTATTGTGGAGAAAGTAATGAACTGTATAATCAATCGTTATTATTAGACAAGGCCATTTTTGCCATAGTTTTGGAGTCAAAACAATGAAATTGTATATATTTTCTTCAAGATTTTTTAATTACTGTGCTAATTCATTGACAGCTGAAGGTTTACTTGTTGACGACAAGTTGAAACCATAAAATATGATGTGATTGTTTTGTTTGGAACAAACTTAAATTTTGAGGTTTCAACTTTTTTCTTCACTGCTGCGAAATTATAATTGCTACATAAATGGTATTCGTTTATAAATGTAATTGCTGTTGATTAATAGTACATTTATTTCTCGTCAACAGTTCAACAGTTGCATCCATGGATAAAATAGTACTAATAATAATAATTAAAATTCTTTAGTAGTTTATCTTATGACACCTATCCCAGGTATGTGATGTCTATTTTAACGATGATACACGTGATAAGATAAAAACTGACACCGATTGTGTACAGTTTGCTGTGTTAATAGATTATTATTTATGTTCTGCTCAAATTAACAAAGGTTAAAATTATTACTTACAGTTTGCAGAGAAAATCAGAACGGGAAACAATTAATTCTTGGTTCTTAACCTAGTATCCGGTACTTAAATTTCAAAAAATAACTCTTCCAAATCTACACACTAAAATGAAAAAACAACCCCATTATAACATCAAGTTTATTACCGTCCCGCAACAGCTTCTTGAATATTATTTAAAGGTGTAATGGGCTAAATAAAATTCGTAATAACCTTCTTACTATGTCTTTAGCTATACTAATGAACAATTTAACTATTTTTTAATAATAATATTACAGATGTGGCGGGATGTAAATAAGCACTTACTTAACTTGGCATATCAATCGTAGTTTTCATTTCAATATGCAAATTATTTTAAAAAGGGAGAAATCTTAACAAGGTTGAGAACCGCAACGTTAATTTCTTAAAATTTAAAGGAATACCGGAATAAAAATTTCATTTATTCGAGAAAAAAATTTATTTTCAATATTTTTAATAAAGAAAATAAGTATGTAATTAATTCTTAATGATTTATGAACTTACTAACATAGAGTAAAAAATAAATATACTCTCAATTTCCGTACCTCGTCAAGATTACCCTAGAATTCTCACCATCAATATTTATTAATTTATTTGATATGATGATTGATATGTACTGTATGTTTATACTATCAACAGATTACAGATCACAGATCATTAAGTAGTAGATCACCGCAAATACCGAATTTTATAAACTTACTTTTCCTATGTTCTTTCGGAGAATATTGACATTTTTCAATCTGTTGAAGGGATTTAAGCTTTTAATCATTTTTCAAAGTTATTGCAAAATATAGTTATAGATTCTTTATGTATGCATAGTGTACTAATGTTATCAAAATTTAACACAAAACGATAAATATTTTCCAGATATTTCTCTATGAAGATGTTTTTCAATTATTTTCATAAAATTAATTCAGCATATGGATATTATTAGTATATATATATATATATATATTATATGAGGAATATCTGGATGATGACATGATAAAAAGTGACTTTCAACAGATTTTTTTTTAAAGACAACGATTCGATTCTTATATTTTATTTAGAAGCAATTACAAAAGAATCATGGTAATAGCAATATGAATTATTTCTGACTTTTTTGCTGTATTCTTTTCTTTTTTGCTGACTCACCACACCCACACTGCAAAAAAGTGGTGCATGTTTTCATCAAAAGAAACTATATCATTCATCATATCTTTTATATCAGATCACAATGGGTGTCTTTTTATGGCTTATCGGCGGAGTTTATGCGTTGTACGATTTGGATATGGTTTTCCTCTGTGTAACTGCTTTAGTCGCAAAATATTTCCGCCACAACATCGAAAGAGTGGACAATTATTACGATGATGAGAAAAATGTTCGCAATCTTGATAATGATGTTGAAAATGGAAAACTGGGATCAGTTGAATGCAATGGTATTGGTTTAGACGAGAAAGTGAAATACCAATTAATTTCTCGTACTGTTTCAACAACAGTTGGTATAATTCTTAAACTTAGCCATCCAATTCTTAATAATTAACTACAGTATTTATTATTTTTTAAAGACAAGTATGATCAAAAAGAAGAAACATTGCCGACTGTTGGATCGATGGATTCTTTCGCTGATATTGTTGATATTACAGTGTACGAATCACAACTTAACCATTTCAATCCAGGTATGCGCTGCACAACATTTTTAGCGTTTATTCATATATTACGCACATATTTTGTATCACTGATGGTTTTCCTAGATTACATGAAGTTAAAACACGACCTTTATTCTAAGGTCGTGGTTCAATTGCCAATGTTCAATGAGGAAGCATATTGTAAACAAATTATTCGAAATGCATGTGCTATAGATTGGCCAAAGTAAGTGTAATAAGAATCGTTTTAAAGCGTAACAGCATATTCTTAGTTTTAGTTTTAATGTATTATCCATTATTTGTCAGAGACAAGCTCCTAATTCAAGTTTGTGATGACTCCAACAAGCAATACATTAAAGATATGATTGATGAGGAAGTTGATATTTGGTTGAAGAAAGGGTTCAACGTTACAATCGTACGAAGAGCCGATCGTGTTGGATTCAAAGCTGGCAATATGATTGCTGGTATGGAGGCTGCCAAACCGTTCAATCCCAAATATGTTGTTATTTTTGATGCTGATTTCAACATGCCAGAAAACTTCTTAAAGAATACTGTCCCCAGATTGGAGCGAAATAGTAACCTTGCTCTTGTCCAAACAAGATGGACTTTCACTAATGTCAATTGCTTCTTGACATGGTTCCAGTATGTGAACTTGAGCTATCATTTCGATGTTGAACAAACTGCTCGCAGTTACAATGGTTGGTTTTGGGGTTTCAATGGCACAGCTGGCGTATGGCGTGTGGCGGCGATGGAATCAGTCGGTGGATGGACTACTCATACGACAGTTGAGGATATGGACTTGTCTCTTCGGGCCTATTTGAAAGGCTGGGAGTTTACTTACGTCAACAACATTCATTGCTCAAATGAGCTTCCTGATACACATAGAGGTTATCGCAATCAACAATTCCGCTGGCTATCTGGCCCTATGCAAATATTTCGTGAATCTTTCGTGAAGATTTTCAATGCTGAGCATATTGTTTGGTGGAAGAGAATGTCATGTTACATTTTCTTTATTAGGTTCATCGTCTTCCAGCTGTTGACAGTGTTATCTCTGTTGTGCTTACCATTGATTTTGTTCATTGAGACCTCATTTTCATTATCTGATCCGAGTGTTTTATTCTTCATTATTGCAGTCAACTTCAGCATTTTGATTTACCTCTTCCGAACAAAGTTCAGTGTGTTTTACCTGTTATTCTCGATTGGTTTTGGTGTGTACAAAGGTGTGTCGATGCTTTGTGGTGCTCTTGGACTGGAGAGCAGTAAAACTTGGATTGTGACTCCTAAAAAGAATGGACAGCAGCAAAAGAAGCTAAATCACTTCGATTGTTCTTCATGGGTGATGCCATATTTACTGGAAGGCTCAATCAGTGTGTATTACTTAGCATTATCAGCATATGCTTCTTACATTGGAAACTATTTTGTTCTTATATTCGGAATGTTAGCTGCTGCAGTATTTTTCTTTGCTTCAGTTGGTGATAACAATCCGTTTCCTTCTTGTTTCATGTCATTTGACGACTTGGATGCAGTATGATCTAATCATATTCGATGGTGAATATAATCATATACATTTCATCCAAGCTTTTCAAATTGCCCAATTTTGATTTACTTATTATTTATTCAATGAGTTTAGACAACAAACACAGTTTGGTTTAGTTTACAACCAATAAGATATTCTCAAAGTGATTGTTTTAATGTATGTATCGATTTTGATCAGAAAAAGGGTTTGTTGGATGTTTTACTGTTTATTATCACACCAGCAAAGCTTGATGAAATTTAATATTTTTAGACTATTTTAGATGATCAGATATTGTAAAAAATATGTCTATTGTGAAACAGATATTATGAATTGAAAAGTTTTTGCCGATTTGTGCGTTTTTTATGTTTAATTAAAGAGAAATCATTTTGAGATAATATTAATAATTTGTTTTTTCTATGAATCTCGCATCTCAGAATTGAGTTTGATACCAAATCTTGGAAGTGCTGATTGTAATGTTATTACCAGTCACCAGTCATTAAATCAAACTGCTGTATATTTCTAGCATAGATAAAATAAATCATAACTACAGTATGTTGCAAGCATTATCATAAATAGATAAAATGCATGCTCTCTACTTAGAATATTTTTACTGTTTTACTTAAAATAATAATAATGTATGATCGCGATTGACTGTTTTACTGTACACATTCCAATTTATTCATTTTTGCGTTTTTTTTGTTTTTGGAAATTCTTCTTTGAATTTTCAAAATTTGAAAATTTGAAAGCATCGATGTCGATGCGATCAAGTTATACATCTAAATCAAAAATATTTTGTATTTAATTCAGCTGAACTGAAAAAGCTACTAATATCTCATTCTTGAGTTACCATATTTAACTTACCATCATGTGTCTTATTTCGTCACGCGGTGAAAAAACAGCTGTTTTTCTTCACTGTTTTGCAATATGGATATCGAAAGAGCAATTTTCATACGATAAAAACGCGTTTACACGTTTCTTATTTTTTAGATTTTCTTTTTCTTTTCTTTTCTCTTGTTTAGTTGAACTGTTTTGATTTGCTCAGTTAATTCCCATTACTAATTCATTCATTATAATTCATTCATTCATTATTAAAAAATAATATAAAAACCAATACCGTCTAGTGCCTATGTATAGGAATGTCTTAACTAAAGTTTTTACCAAAAATAAGTCAATTTTCCTTAACTA
>VKHH01006873.1:0-14631 GCA_015144975.1 Epipyxis sp. PR26KG | reverse complement strand
TCACTTAGGTAGTTTAATCCCCGACCTGGTATCTGTGTTTGGTGTGATACGGAAAATTTCTCTAGTTTTTCCAACAACAAATGCATTCCAATATATAATGTTCAGCCAAATTATGCACTCGTTATGACAAAAGACAAAATCAATCCAGGTGAGTGAAATTACTAACTTTTTATCATGATTATGGTTAATGTTTATTCTTTTGGTTTGTTATTAGAAACAAAGGCATTGGTCTACCTCTTTGAAGACATTAGCAAATGCAGTACTTTGGACCCAGCTTCAGATCCTAATGTATATCTTATCGAAGAATATGCTGTCGGAACTTGCTTACTAAGTGATCACTACCCCTTATTTTCAGTTGGATTACAAGTTAACAACATTGGAAAGTATTACAAATAAATTGATAATTTCATCAATTCATAAACCCCGGTTAAATATAGTCTAGTTTAGGTTCTTCATAGTATATATTAACAATCTTTCATGATAATACTGTGTATGGATGCTTTAATCCTACACTTAATGTGAGTTTCTAATCAATAGCATGATCAATCAATAACCCTCAAAGTTGTTATAAATGAAGCATCTTAAATTTTAAGAAAATGCGATTAAAAAAACGACTAACCTGCTGAACTTATTAAATGGAAAAAAATAAAAATAGAAATAAAGATGAAAAAAAACTAAATTTGAAATCTAAAAAATCTATTTAAAATATATTGGATGATGATAATATATTTCACTTTCAATATCTAGAAATTTCTCAAGCTCCTCCATGTTTGTTTGGTTAACGCATATTATCCATCCACTCTCATTAGGTTTAAGAATGATCTGAACAAGTTGAAGAATTTCTTTAATTGTGAATGAAGTGAACCAATTGCGTTTGCATGCAAATAGTTCCATCAAGCTTTTGTAAATATCCTCCTTCAAGACCACCAACAAATGTTAAGAAGGAATGCATCACCTGCTTTATCGGAGAATTTGACAATATCAAAAACTTGCGCACCTATAAAATACAAGTAAATTAAATTTTGTAAGTCTTCATCATCCTCATCCTCATCGACATCATTTGCTGTGTTGTAGTCAGTCATAGCTTCAATAGAAGACTTTAACTTTTAAAAAATTTCGAATGCCTGTGCATTTCTCTTATTATTAGGGATTGTTATCATTGGAGTTTCAAGACCATCCTTTGAAATCAATCAATAATGGAAATCCATATGATTCTTCAACTGTGGCAACAAATTCAAAATTATTTCCAACAAACAGTTTAACAGTTATATTTATATTATTTCTAAACAAATTAAAGTTACACTACTTCGGAAAATTAATTAATGAAAACTGAAAACGGATCATAAAAAGAGATACAATATCAAATAAAGTAAGTTGGAGAGGATCATACGAGGAGGGCAATAAAGAACTGATGTTAGAGTTTTTTATTAGACGGTTATGTAAATTTTCTATAATCTAATCGATGTTGATCTTGTTTCCCCTAATTGGGTCATGGTATTTTGGGAAAGATTAAATATATATAGAATTATAGAATTTATAGAATTTTTAGTTAGTAGTATAGAATAGTATATATACATATGAGTTTGATAGCAATAGCTATATATATAGTTATAATTGATTGATACAATTGTTAGCATTGTTGTAGAATATATTTTTATTTTATATTTTTGATTATTATATATAATTAGTTATTTTCATATGAGTTGTATCAATTGAGTTATATATATAGGGTTATATTCAATTGGCTTGGAAAGCCCTCGAAGGGGCTTGGAAAGGATATATAGATCGGTATAGTTATATTTAATTAATTAAAAGCGGTTTCATATTAAGGGCTCATTATAAACAAAACACCTATTATTATCTCATATACAACGGCAGGGGGTTATTATTATTAGTATCATCATACTTCTTCTTCATCATCATCATTATTCGAAATATTATTATTCCAGTTCTCAGTTTCTTCTGAAATACTACTTAACTTTGCAGTTATCAATTCAAGTTCTTTAAATGATGCATGTGGTCGAAGTGATTGACGGAATTGTTGAGAAGGTGTTGGTAACATTGTTGGCTTTAGTTTTAAAACATTAACACTTTCAACAATTTTATCAACTGCTTGATTAAATGTTTCATTCACTTCACCTTCAATAAATATACCTTGATTCACTGTCATCGCATTAATAATAGATTCTATTGATGAGTTTTCAATGAATGGTGAACCAAGTCCTTGTCGATCTAATTCATTATTAAATTTCTCTTCTAATGATTTCATAACAACAGTTTTTACTGTATTTAAATTAGGATGACATCCATTTTTAAAATAATTTGAATATATTTTTAATTCTATTTTTTCTGTATTCATTATATTATTATGTTCATTCAACTCTGTAGTAGTAGATGCATCCATAACATCACCTATAAATAATGGTGATATCAAATCAATAAATCCTCTTTTCTTCAGTTCATCAGCTAGTCGATGTTCAAGTAAGCAGTTATCACAGGCTGTATCAGCTGTATGTTGAGAAATATTTTGCCATGGCTTTGTTGGATGATTAAATGCTTCTTTAGATAATAATGGTACGAAAACTCTGCTTTTTATTAACCCATCACAGAACCCTTCATCCCATGGCTGACCGAGTAACAAACACTTCTTATCCCACCACACTCTTAACCCACGATCAGATAGTTTATCATATAGCATTTCTGCATGATGAGCATCACTTGCAACACGATAGGATATGAACACATCAAATTCTGCTTTATCGCCAGGCATGCGAGCGACAGCTCGTCCAGTTAAAAATGGATGAACAGAAGCTCTGAGCATAGTAGGTCGCTTCAACGGATCTCTATTCAATAACTGTGATACTAAGTTTCTTGCCAGAGGATCAGAAATTAATTTTAATTTCTTCGCTTTAAATTGATTTGTGAAATCAAATAACTCTAATAATGACTCATCATTGATATTATCTGATCGATCAGCAAGGAATAAATTCCATCCTGAGTAGAGAAAGTATAACGTGACACCTAATGACCAAGCATCATAAGATGGATGTGCTAAAATTGGGTTACTATCATCAATATTATCTTTATCAATTAAAGTGAGTCTAAACTCTTCTTCAGATATCGGATAGCTAATTTTTGGTGCACCTGTATCTGATAAATAAATCATTTCTGGTGGAACATAAGAAGTACTGCACTTTTGGCCAGCATATTCGGTCCCAATTTTAGCACTTCCATCAAAATCGGTCAACATAAATCGTCCATTTAAGCGAACAATATTAGATGGCTTTAAATCACCATGAATATATCCTTGTCCATGTATGTTAGCAAGGGATTGAATCAATTGTAATGTACACATACGAATAATAGGCCAATCAGAACCAGCTATTTTTTCTGCATTAATAACTTGATCAAGATTCCGATCAGCTGCTAACATTACTATCAAGTATCTAAATAAAACCATTCTCTTTCCTCCAATAAATACAACAAATGAATCAGTATTACTTATATGACTCTTTAATATACTGATTACTAAATCATTATCAAATGAAGCAAAGTCACGAATGGATAATTCTTTATTGAAATGATGTTGAACACTCATAAACTTCAACGCAACAGTTGGTTTATGTTCTTGTGAATGATCAGCTGCGAAATGAATCACACAAGTATTGGAATTATGTATTGGAGATGTTGAAGTTATCTCATATTGTTTGAGTAAGTAAGTACATTGAATTAAAAGTGGTTTGCATTTTTGTTTTCCTGCAATTTCCATTGCAGAATAGCCTCTTTCATCTGTTAAAGTCGCTAATATATAGTTTAAATGAGGATATTCTGTAATAATTGTAAATAATATTTCTTCATTATTATCATCAGGTACTAATCTTATCCAAGAATTGAAAAAATTATTTGCTTCAGGAATATCTTTGATATCAGATATATCATTCCATGTAGACGTGTCATCAGGAAAGCTTGATCGAAGAATTTGTAATACAATCGATGCACTGCAATTATGTAATAATGCTAAATCAAATGCAGTATGACCATCAATATCTACTTCATATAAAGTCTGAGGATTTTCCATGATACAATCAATGAGACTTTGTTCAGTAACAATCGTACTTTTTCTGAAAAATCTTCTTAAACTTCGATTTTTTTGCTCCATATAAGCTTTGTCTCTACGCTTATTATATTTGATTAGTAATGTATGTACAGGGAGTACACTAAGAATACGCTTTCTTTCTTCTTCATTTCTTTTTTGTGCAATATATGATATAAGCATTCTCCACCCTACAACCATTGCTACAGTCAAAATGACAATAATTATGATATATTTGGAAGGAAATGTAGAGCTGGGTTTACTAGTGGGTGCAAAGGTGGGATGATACGTTGGTGAACACAAATCCAATGATGAAAATGAATTTGAACAAGTTGATGTACAATTCCCTGCGCATGATTGATAACATGTAATTTCAGTATTAGAAGTTATGTCTAAATTTGGTGCATCCGATGAACAGAATGAACCAGGTACTTCACCAGTAAATAAATTGTATGACAAATCAACGGTTGATAATGAGGGTAGATCAGATAATTTTAAAGGAATTGAACCAGTTAATAAATTTTTACTTGCTTTTAATTGAATTGGTTCGATGATTTTGATAGAAAAATCGTCTGAAATGACACCATTCAAATCATTATCTGATATATCAATACTG
Source organism: Epipyxis sp. PR26KG (assembly GCA_015144975.1). Taxonomy (NCBI): domain Eukaryota; class Chrysophyceae; order Chromulinales; family Dinobryaceae; genus Epipyxis; species Epipyxis sp. PR26KG. Next base: position 9,922 of record VKHH01006873.1, on the reverse strand, counting down.
GTAAGTGATGGAATCATAAGTAATTGGATAGGAAATGAGTCATTGATTTTGTTGCTATGAACATCTATTGATTGTAATGAAGTGTTTGTCAAAACAACCGGAAATGAACCGAAAAATTTATTGCTTGATAAGTCTATTGCAGTCAATGCTGTCATGTAGTAAAAGTATGGTAAGACACTTCCAACTATTCCTAGTCCACTTAAATCAATTTTTGTAACTTCTCCATGATCACATGTGATGCCATACCAATCACAGATTCCTGAAGCATATGAAGCATATGTTGATAATCCCAATTTTCTGATTTGATTATTACTCGAAGTAGTAGTGGTGTATGGTAGAGAGTTGCAATCCCAACCTGATGATTTAATTGCTGCTGTGACTGTTACAGAATAACCCCACTCAAGTAGTGAAGCAATAAACGATCTTCTTCCATAAATTATACTAATTGCAGTGGAAGTAATTGTAAGAGAAGAAGTACCATCGGTTCCAGGGAGTGGTTGAGAGTTGTCACTATAATCATGACAATTAATACTACCCAAACCTTCACATATGATCATAGTGAATCCATTTGGTATGACAGAACGACGATAAAAATTAATCGAATATGAGACTGCACCAGCTTCCGAAATATTTTTATGCACTAAACCAACGGATTCCCCATACAATGGATGGCTTGACTCAATCGAAATAATGTTTGAAGAAACATGATTTGATATAACATCAGAAACATCTGAGACTTCAGTCAAACTGCAGACAAAGTCATCTTCAGGACCAACACAACGACTAAGAGAAGTACTATCAGATGCAGCCATTTGAGTTGAAAAGCATGCAGGATAACAGACCAAACCAGAGCTTTGCAAAGACAATATTTCGAGATCGATTAAGTTGCACCATGATGAAGGAATGGAACCGGAAAATGCATTGTTGCCAAGATAAAGGCGTTGCAAATGCTTTAAAGAACCTATTGAAGTTGGTATCACATTACTAAAATTATTAACTTGTAAAAATAATTGCTGTAAATTCAACAGTGAACCAATAGATGAAGGCAAAGATCCAGTAAATGAATTACCATCCAAATCCAAGTAAACCAATTTGTTCAGTAGTCCAATTGAGGATGAAATAGGACCAGAAAACATGTTCACATCAACAGCAAGGTACTTGAGATTAGTTAGACCAAACAATTGCTCTGGTAGTCTTCCCGACAGGAGATTAGTACTGCAGCTGATTACATTTAAATTATTTAAAATGCCTATTTCATTGGGTAAGGATCCAGTTAACTCATTGTATTCAAACATAAGGGTTGTTAGCTCAGATAAATGTGATATTTCAGGAGGTATAGAGCCATCCAAGTTATTAAATCCCAAGGATATCTCAGTTATTGAGCAGTTGTAAATATTATTATCTATTTGGTCACAAGTGCATTTGATCCCATACCAATCACATGGAGTATTCAAAAAATTACCAGTTGAATCCACAGTAAAGTTCCATCCATTTGAATTTTTCCAATATGCACCATTGGTTGAATTGTATATGGCTTGAAGTGCAATAAAATTTGATGGAGGAATTTTGACAATCGGTACTATAGATAGTGAAGGAATATATGTCGGACTAGAAGGCATTAATGAAGGAGGAAATGATGGTGATGTTGGTTTATGAGTTGGCGAATTGGTCGATACAGCTGTAAGGGTTCCTGTTGTACTGGAAATATTATACTTTCCTGAACAAGAACCAGCATAACATCCTTGATAAATACAATATTCAGTACACGATGTAGTATCAGTTCTGTCGAATTTGATTGTTGAACAAGGTGAACAGAAGCTACTGTCATCATTATATGCTAAAAATGAATTTCCACTAAATAGTGATACGACCGAATCACCTTTACATCCACAGTTGTCGATTATTAGAGATGCTTTCCCGCATAACATAAAACAACATTTATCTAAAGCAATGGAACTATCATTGGATAAAGAATAAGAAGAACAATGGAAAATTGATGAAGAGCTTGACGTAGGTTCAGAAGTTGGACTAGATCCAACAGTTGTATGATATGATGCAATTTTATTTTTCTTCTGAGGAGTATACGCTTCTGATATATCCAAAAGCCAAAAAGAAAGTAGAAGAACTGAACAGAGCATAGTTTTGGCCACAAACATTAACCTAATATAATAATATATTATATAAAGAAGGGATAAACTTACAGTACAGTAATTACATGCAGTATGTCATGACAATAAGAGATAGAACTAGTAAAAACACTATACTGATACACTATAGTGATACACACAGTAACACAGTAATTGTATCATCATTAACATATTGAATTAGTGAATTAGATTCAACCTTTTGTGCAGATAACAGTGTATATCGACCTGGGATTGGCACTCTAGTTCCATGAACAAGCTACACAAACTGCAAAAGATTGAATGCGATTTGATCAAAAAGATTGTCACAATAAAGATGATAATGATAAACCTTGCGATAAAAATCCAATTTTGCCAATTTTCCAATTTTAAATAAACGAATGAATCCGGCTCAAGGATACCACACAATCGTATACCGGTAATTATAGTGATATAAAAGAGTGTTGTGGTCATTTATTTTTTACTATTTAGACGCTGCTTCAACGAGGTAATATGAGTGATCTTATTCATAATCTTATATTCCTGTTCTAATGTTCTAATTAACGGCAATTTGAACAAATTTTTATTTAATTTACAATTTGCACAGTGATATCGATGTAAAAGTGTGGTAAAATGGAATTGTACTTTTCGACAACTCAAATCTTTCAAGAAACAATAATCAATTTACGTTATCATTTAATGTTCCGTTCTTACAATGACGAGATTTGACGAGATTTGTATCTTAGAATCTTATATCTTATCCTATTCGTGAATTGATGATTGTTTCTTGAAAGATTTGAGTTCATTAATAAATTGTCGAAAAGTAATATTTCATTTTACTATGTGAATTTTATCCTGTTTTATCTCATTTGTTTTGATTTTCTTTTTGGACAGGAATTCTATTTTTGTTTTTGCAATCGCTACAAAATCTAAGAATGGCGGAAATTCCTTCAGTAGATATGAATGATATCATATTTTCCATACTCACAGGCGCAAGGAATCGTGTACAGATTGCGAGAAAGAAAGTTAGTGAATATATTCTAGTAAACATTGACAAAATCGACCGATTCACTGTTTGTTTAATTACATCAAGTTGTTTTGCCCCTGATATACAATTACCTCAACAAATTGAACGTATTGAACAAACCAATGATACTGAACTTCACCCACTCTTTTTCCGTGTACATACAATTATTAATGGCGTTTTAGAGTGCAATAATATTGCACATGAAGGTGATTACCTTATTTGTGGTCCTCAACAAGAAATATATGTTTTGACCAAAGAAAAATTTGATAATAGTTATGAACTCAAGGATAATGTGTATAAAAATAAAGTACATAATAGAAGCGTCATTAAAATTGTGGATGGTGATTTGGCCAATCTTGGTGAGGATGAACGATCTTTCATTGCACCTTGGAATGAAAAAATGATTATCGAACCTGATGATTACATAGCATTTGAGAATGATGCAAATATTGATGATTTGGAACGTGGTAAAGAATGTATTGATAAAAAATATTATCGAATTCATAGAGATGCTTTTGTTGATACTTGGGAAATAATTTATTAAGATGGATTTCTCATAAAAATGATAAAATTATTAATAATTGTATGTTGTATTATTGTATGTCCGCTCACCTGTTAAGATATTTCGTTCATTTTTTGCGCATCGAAACAATTGCACTTTTACGTTTTTCGTTTATGCGCTTTATAATTAGGTGGAAGATATTTATTATATATTTTGAGTTCTATTTGAACACTAATGTAGTTGCACACGGTATATTACAAAATTACAAAAGGATGTGCATAGATCTATTAATTTTTTTAAAAAAAGAAAAACTGTTGTTGGTTAAAGAAAAAAAATAAATTTTATTATTTCAAAATCTTGGTTTTGAAAGATTGAAAATAAATAATCAATTTAATAATTAACAATGAAAAAAAGAACTATAAATTCAACACATTTTTAAAATAATCAAACAAAATTTGGGTTGATAGAAATAATACACTAAACATAATAAGATTGCAGATAATCAAATCATAGACTGTTTTTCCAAAAGTTGATGTTGACCACCCCAATCCAAAGCCTCCAACGTATGTCCATCTTCTTTGATTTTTTCTCGTAATTGTAGAAGAAGTTGATGTCTTCGAGTACTTTCAACTGCAGTATGCTGTGCCGCAGCTAAGTGAGACATACATTCATTAGCTATAGCATAAACACATGAACAATCAGAGCATTGAGAATGATTATATGGTTCCACAATAGGAAAATTTTGTTCGACTAAATGAACAGTAAGCTCTTCATCTTCTTTTGTGACTGTTAAAAGTTGCTTTGAATTATTTAAATGAATTTGTCCAGCATCTAAGCGAACCTCATTAGTATCTTTATTATCATAAGAATTATTTCGAATATCATTGTCAAATTGATTTGATGATTTAATATCAGTTTCGATTGCTACATTTTCTTCTGATTGAGTTAAATCTGCAAATGATGATGGATTACTCTTCAATAATTTATCATTATCATATTTACGTATTTCTTCTGACATTTCATGAATAATAGATCGATTGATTCGACCAACCACTTTTATTAGTGTTCGTAATGACCTTGAACAATGGCTAAGATTATTTTTGCATACTTCTTGACGTTTATTATAATCATCCCATGAGTCTTGAATCAATTTACGAACCTAAACGAGACATATGATAATAATAAATTTTAAAAAAGTTTTATGAATTCATATTATTTTTACCTCTTGAACTTTTAACATTCGATTTTGTAAAGTAACTCTTGTTAATGGTTTAGTTTGTTTGGATTGATTGTCACCAATATGTGCTAATTCGCTTTGATGTCTAAGAGCCCATGGGACATAATGTTCTCCTACTTCGGTTTGTGCTTTAGATTGTTTTTCAACTTCATCGAAAAATATTAACATTGACTCTAAAGACCTCTCATATTTTTTAATTTGATCTAAAATGGTACTCGTTTCCTCGAGAATAGGTTTATATTTTTTAATCTCATTTTTATTGAAATCAATACATGATATTAATCTCGATTTCACATGCAAGGATTGCAAAACAAGAGCGGTGGAACTATGAAGAGAATCTTCTGTTATATGCTTAAGATGAAGTTCTGTTTCATCTAATTTTGTGACGATTGAATCAAATAAACTAAAAAGTTTGTTACCCTTTCTTTTTGCTCGCCATTTGTTAATACTACTCGCTAAATTTAATGTTGACATTTTCAAATTATTCATCATGGCATTGGAAGATCCTGAATTTGTTCGGTCTTGGGATTGATGTTCTATAGAAAATTCATCAGAAGAATTTGATTTATAAGTCTTATTCGGATGTGATATTGCAGCATTTGTGGGTGAGGCTGAACTGCTTTTTGTTATGATATTTTGTCCACCAAATAATTTATTAAATGTCTTCGAAAGGTTTGGCTGCTTTGCCAATTCAATTGTATTAGCAGATAAAGAAATAAATGAATTGCACTCTTGAAATAAGATATCACATTCTTCAAAAGATTGTTGTTGAGATTGACTGACACGATAGAGTCTCTGAACATTCAGCTCTTCATTCATAGTTCCATCCCTTGAACCATTTACATGAAATGAGTCTCCACTTCTACTAGATAAATTTTTTGGGAGATTGGTAAGTATTGAAGTCAACTTGGTTGTTATTTTGTTTTGGTTGTTACTATTATTTTTATTGCTATCAGCCGCAGCAGTTGAAGTACCCCTTTTATTCCGTTGTGGGATTGCTGAACTCAGTTGAGTACTATTGCTCATTTCAATATATAGATATATTAATTTGAAAATATAAATATCATTAGAAGTTCATGAAGAAATCAGCCAAAATGTCTTGAACAGTTTAAGGTTTAAGGTTATAAGGTTTACGGAATTTTGGAATTTTTAGCGGTAAAATATATGATAGCTATAAAATAAATTATATCAGTTTATTCAAAAACACTTCTGCACGAATTTGCAAGATATTCCAAGGTCTCCATTTCATACACACACAAGTTACAATTCATAAATACCACATGAGAACAATAGGTTGATGAAAAGATGAAAAGGTATCTTTTTGTTACAACTAAAGAATTTATTAAATAAATATTGTATTATAATAGCATAATACTAATAATTTCATATGGGCAAAGGATCGAAGATCTCACTGTTTGAAAATTCCTCATGAAAGAAACGAATAACGTTATCGGTATACGGTATCCATACCAATAAAATATAAATATAGAGACATATAGAGACTACACAGTATTTCATGCTCATTTACAAAATAGCGTAACTTTTATTAATTGTTCTTTGTTTTGTCTTTCTTTCCAAATGATCCGAGTGAATTTTGGCAATTAATTAAAACATAAAAATATAATAACGTACAACATATACGGTTGATAACAGCTGAGATTATATAACAATTTCTTTAGTAAAATGCACCAATTTTGAGAAACGTGCATTTCATAAGTATTAATTTTTTTATATACCTGTCTGTAGCGTTTCAAAATGAAATTGTCAAAGTCGAACGGAAGCAGAAAAGAAAGTTTCAGCACAAAAATGGACGAATTGAATGACAATTTGTATGGAGCTCATTTATTAGTTGATTTTAAGCCAATTGAGGATGCTGATCAATTACTGGGTGAGTGTGAGGTCTTCACAGTTCAAGCTAAACAAGGCATGATATCACTGCCATTTACAATACCATCATTGAAAAACTGGAGAACTAAACGAAGAGATAATAAATTGATGATAATGTATGACAATCTTTATCCTAGAGTGCTTGCAGCGGAAAAAGTTCTTCGGAATATAATCGGTACCACTAATACTTATCATTTAATAATCGTATTATGAAATTATTTTTTCAACGGTAAATATAGGTGAAGTAGTAGAGAAAAAAATAGCACTTAGAACACAAGCAAAGTATCTTCAAATTCGATTGCAAACTTGTATCAAATTTAATCGAGATATTCTCTCAATATCAGAAAACCCTTTAGAAGACATGAGAGAATTTGTGAATAAACTCTCAAATGAGTCAGCTACTCTCAAAACAATGATATTATTTAACAAAGGTATATTTTAAACTTATCATAATTTTTTAAATCATTTTTAATCAGCTTAAATGTTTCGCATTATTTTATTTAACAGAAATTTTGAGAATAAAGAATATAGAGTCAATTAGTAAAGGGAAATCTTTCGTGCGGTGGGGACCAAAACCTAGTATGAAGAAAAATGTTACAGAAGCTGATTTAGCAAATGACCGAGATCACCAAATGATTCAACTAAGACTTGAACAGTTGAGACAAGTATGACTTCATTTCATTAGGATTTTTGTGTTATTTCTAATTAATTTTTGTTTGTGTAGGTGCGAGAAAAGTTTGTTACTTGTTTAGGAGCAATACTTGAAAATAGAGGAACACATTTAGCAAACTTAGAAAATTGTGAACGGTCGTTAGAAGCACTAAATATAATTATTAAGAGAGGAGGAGCGACTTCTTATGGAGAAGATATAGGTAATAAATATATATAGTATAAAATAATAATTACTATAATTTCAATGTTTTAATTATATTTAGATCCAAATGTTGGTGTTTTGAAATTCGACCATGATCGTTGTTCAGATTGTTCTTATGGATATTCAATTACATGTGACTGTACAAATCATCTCGCAGCATTGCAAAAGCAAGCTGTAGAGGCTAATATGCGATTACAAGCATTAGTTGAAATGCGTGAAAGAATGACTGAAGTATCTGATGAAATCTCATATGCATCAAATAATAATGATAGTAGCAACTCAATCACAACATTAGGTACTGTTGATAAAAACGGAAATAATAATAAAAATGGTGTGAAAACAAATAGCGAAACTGAAGTTGTTGTTAATAATCGTAAAATAAGTCATGAAAGAGATCGTAGTCGAGATCTTGATCCAAAAATACTTAAAGCAGAAGAAGATGATTTAAGTGAAGCTTTTCATCTTCTACAAGGGCCTGATGGTTCATTTATGAACGGTAACAGTCGCACATTCAGTACTAACAGCAGCAATAATTCTGCTGGAAGGAGTTTGTTAATGGAAGTATCAAATAGTAAACAATTCCCTGCCATTATAGGGAATGCAGTACATGATATGAATGATATATTCGCTACTGATAATATAAAGACAACTGAAAAAGAATATGAAGACGATGATGATGATGATGATTCTGTGGATGAATTAGATAATATAAAAGGTGTTATAATAGATGAAAACATAAATCTATTTGGGAATGAAAAAAAATATAATTCTTATTCTGATGGTCCAACTATGACTGCAAGACCACCTTCACCACCTGTTAGAATGAGAGGATGAAATAAGATATGATATTGGAGAATAATATACCAATACCATACCTTGTAAATTTTGAAGAAAAATAATGAATTATTTTCTAATTTTTGTTCATTTTAAAATCCTTCACTTCAATTTGCTACATTTCCTTAAAATAACTTGTCATTGGTTATTATTCAATTACAGATTACAGTAGCAATTCCACAGAAAATATTATTTGTTATTAGCTAGTTGTTTTGTATAATAGTATGTATATAAATCATTTGTTAATCTAAATTGTAAAAAGAAGAAAGAAATAATTTTGATTATTGAAAAAATAATTCTTTGTTTTTAATAATTACTGCTAAAAATATCGATTTTATTTGTTATCAATATTTAAGCCTTTGAACATATTTCTAAGATTAGTTTGGATAGTTTGATTAAGTGCTGGTTTTGCTTTTCTTAATTCTCCTTCTCTATGAATAATACAAATAACACAAAATCAAGAGAATAAATATAAAAAATGACAGCAAAACTTTATTTGTACCTATCTACAAATTCAATAAAAGACATATCAGATGAATCACCACGTCTTGGTTTTCCTAATTTCATAACTCTAGTATATCCACCTTCTCGATCCCTACAAGAATATATTTTAACTATTATTAGCATTCTATAATAAATGGTGGTATACTGTAAATTATTGAAACGTACTTATATCTCGGACCTAAAATTACGAATAATTTTACAAGCATTGCTTTCTCTGTTATTACTGCCTCAGCTAAACGTCGATGGTGTAAAGTACCAACTTTAGCATGAGAAACCATCTTTTCCGCCACTCTTCGCAATTCTTTTGCTCTTGCAGTGGTTGTCATTATTCGCTCATTCTTTATCAAAGAAGTAACCTAATAAATAAAGAATACACAAAGATTATAATCAACACAACATTTTAGTTAAATCATGCTTCAAAAAAGTTCGAAGAATATGTAAAGATTATAATCATTACAACATTTTAATAAAAGCCGCATATAAATAAAAGCTAACTGGTGAATGAATAAACTTTAACAAGCGTTCAAAACTAATATTTTATATACTGTAGTTTTATGATAAGTTGCAGTAAGTCAAATATTAATTCATTGCATTACCATATTTCTGAGCATTGCCCATCTGTGAGAAGTTTTCAAATTCAACTGACGATAGGTAATTCGTTTTCGCATATTGCTATATTTATAATTTAAAAAGGACTGATAATGAAAATTTAGCGAGTGTTCATTATTAACCCTCTCAGGGCGCTGGCTCCTCTCAGAGGGGCCTTAAATGTTTTTTTACCCTTTCGTTGTAAATAACTTTTCAAATTTGTACACAACCCCTCTGTTTTTATCTTTCCATTGTTTTGAACATGATATAAGACACATAGTTGCTCCGTCAACCAACTTCTGAAATTCAATATTGGATGAGATATGAGCTATTGAAATAACCGTTA
>VKHH01006872.1:0-14636 GCA_015144975.1 Epipyxis sp. PR26KG | reverse complement strand
GCGATGATGGTTAGTTGCGATGTTGGATGTTACTGAGTTTTGCGAATGGCATGTTTGATTGCGATGTTTTTAAGTGTGAATTATCGCAAGTGCGTCCCGACAATTAACGTTATCGTATACTATACTACGTATATACTGTAAGTTAAGTTACTGTATGTGTTACCGCATGTGAGAAACAAAACAACTTATTTCCGATCGGTACATCGGTACCGCAATGGTGCAGCATTTGCTACTGTTATCCCAGGTATCAGTAATATAATAAATAATAAAGGTGCAAGAAGAAAGAAGCAGTTTCGTTTTTTCTACACCCTCCTTTTCTCCCACCACCACCCCCTTGCTAACTTTCTAACTTTACAGAAGTGTTTGGTAGTTATCCGTAGAATAGTTGGTCTTTTATCATTTATTTATCATCGATATACTGCAAAACTAATAATCTACGAGTGGTTTAGCAAGTTGCAATGGGAAATTCATCCTCAGCCAAAACAAATTTGTACAATCAGAAAACTACTTCAATTCAAATTGGACAAGATTTAGGGAAGAATGCACTTGACAAGCACGTCATAATAACTGGATCCAACACCGGATTAGGTTTTGAGACTGCGAGAGTATTGGCAAGTTGTGGTGCCATAGTTACTGTAGCTTGTAGGTCGAAAGAAAATGGTAACATAGCAGTACAAAAAATTGTTCAGGAATTTCCAAATGCGAAGGTCCAATTCATGCAGTTGGATCTTGGTAATGTGCAATTACTATTATTTAAACACTAATCGTTTTTTACAGAGATATTGTACATTAGGATCATTTGTCTCGATTAGAAATTTTGTCGAAGAATATAAAATAACCAGAAATCCAATTCATATCTTAATCAATAATGCTGGTATGGATATTGCTACTAATTAATATACAAGGAAAGTATTTAGCAGTTTTAAAATATTATTTACCCTTTATTTACAGGAGTAATGGCTTGTCCAAGGTCATTGACAACAGATGGTTTAGAAGTGCAATTTGGTGTGAATCATATTGGTCATTATCTTTTAACAACAAAATTATTGGATGTAATTAAAACTTCAGGCACAGTAGACTCACCATCCAGAATCATATCTTTATCATCATTTGGAAATTGGTTCTTTTCTCCTGATTGTGGTATTCGCCTGGATGATTTGTCTGGTATGTGATGAAAAACATGAAACCTGGTTATTATGACATTGCCTGATATTATGTTATATATAGGTGAGAAAGATTATCAAATTTGGGAACGATACGGCTCATCAAAGCTGGCAAATATTTTATTTACAAAACATTTGCAAGAATTGATGACAGAAGAAAAGTCACCAGTAGTTGCAGTTTCTTTACATCCAGGAGTTATTGCAGAAACTGAGTTGATGAGACATTCCAACTTCTCTTATTATATGTCGATTGCAGGTGCATTAGTAAGAAAAGGAACAATGACTCGCTTTATGAGTGCGTATCAAAAAAATATAAAAGAAGGTAATAAATTAATTCATGTTAGTTCTATTTTATTTAAAAAGAACAACTTTTTATTGTAGGAGCTGCTACATCGTTATTTTGTGCATTATCTCCAAGTATTGAACCAGGTGCGCATTATGCAGATTGCAATATTGATACTTTATATGTTCATCCGAAAGGATATGATAAAGAACTTGCCAAAAATCTATGGGAGGTTTCATCACAAATTACTAATAAGTAAATTGCCTAAGTTGTTACAAATAAATAATTTTGATCCATTATAAATAAACAGAAATTCGACTGACTTTAATATCAGTCCGCAGCTATGCTCATATTTTGAATCGTTTGTTTTTTTCTTCCTGATAGTTACTGCTTGGATTGTGTTATGAAGTTATTAGTTTTAAAATGTGTTGTTGAATTAACGTAACCGACCTTTTAATATCCGCCTCTGAATGTGCTTTTTTAAGGGTCAATTGTCAATTATCACATTAAAAAGCAAGAAAACCCATTCACTCAAACATTTCAAATCACATTTAAATGGCCGTCATATTAGGCATACATACACTTATTCACTAATCATTCGTATATTCAGACATCCACTCATTTATTTACTATATTTCTCCTTTTTAAAGGTCACTTATATTTTAGTAGATGAATGAATGATTAATCAACTGAGCAAACATATAAAGTTAGGAGAGGGGGCCTTGGTTCGAAACATTAAAAATTGATTTTTAATGAATGATAACGTTGGTTATTCTCTGACATATACAATATCTTATTAATTTTTACATCTTCACTTTTTATGTTAGGAATTAATTGTATTCATCCATTCCTTTTTCTTGCGTTAATATCTTTCCCGGTACATCCAGTAAGTGGATTGAATTGAACAAGCTAGAGCTAAAGAGGGATCTCTGCTATTTTTCTAGCTTATTCCTCTTGTTTACTGAAGATACTGATCATGTGTCATTCATTCATTCTTTCATTCATTAACTTTACTTCGAGCTTAAGTCTGGGCTCCTTGTTTTGTTTTTTAGCTTTTTCTTGAACTGTTTTGATTTGCTCATCAGTTAATTCCTATTACCGGTAATTCATTCATTCATTCATTAACTTTACTGCTGCTGAATGATTATTTTATAAAACTTATATAATATCAACATATACATCAACCATCCATCATCATATTTGTTTGTCAACGATAAAGACCCAGCAGGCCTTTCTTTTTGTGTTTTTACAATAAACGTGAACGTTTGGTGTATTTGTGTGAACTAGTGAAATGATCTCACTGTTCGCTGTTTTGATATGTTTACAGGAGATATTTTCATATCAACAATGCTTGTATAGAACTCACAGCTCATGGATCAGTTCGAATAGGATCTTTCAAGAAAGCGTGAAAAGAAGCCAAGGACAAATAATGGTTCACTCATCCACTTATGACGGTATCCTATATTTCAATATTTTAATAAACTTCAATGGAAATTGGAAGCTATAGTAAATGAGCATTATAGTATATAATTACAGTATGGTGAATAGTTTCGTTGCACTTTCTAACAATATTCGTTTACTTCATACTGTACTGTAGATCAATCATTTCAAAAGATAAAGTTACCTGTGACAATATTAAGTGGATTTCTAGGTGCAGGGAAAACAACACTATTAAAGCATATTCTTCAATCAAATCATAAAAATATCCGATATGCGGTTATAGTCAACGATATGGCAGAACTAAATATCGATAGTTTACTAGTAAAAGATGATATACTTCAAAAGGAAGAAAAGTTAGTCAAACTAAGCAATGGTTGTATTTGCTGTACATTACGTGAAGATTTATTAAAAGAAATATCAAATCTAGCAAAACAAAATAAATTTGATCATTTAATTATTGAAAGTACAGGTGTTTCTGAACCTTTACCAGTTGCAGAGACATTTACATTTGAAACAGCTGAAACTATTTCAACATCTGATAATCAAATAGATTCTCTGGTATTACCTGCTCGCTTATCTGATGTCGCTGAAATTGATTCTATGGTGACTGTTATTGATGCATATAATTTTGTAAATGATTTGAATGAAGCGGAAGACTTAAAAAATAAAGGTTTACAAGCATCAGAAGATGACAGCCGAAGTATTACTGATTTATTAGTTTCTCAAGTTGAATTTGCAAGTGTTATCATAATTAATAAATGTGATTTAGTGAGTGACTCTAACCTCATGAAAGTACAGCAAGTTGTTAGAGCATTAAATGCTGACGCAAAAATAATATGTTCAACTCATTCAAATATAGGTAAAATCAACTACAAAATCCATATAATTCCTGGAATTACTAAATACATGTTGATGATTTACTAAGAAACGATGAATTGATAATGGTTTATTATCATTAATTTGATTAATAACGCATATTTATGATGTTATTGTGGCGAACATTTAGTAACATTATTTTATGCGATTTACCATTATCAATATTCGATCAAATTTATTCAATTAAATTATAATGTTTTCTGTCTGATTTACATAAAATGTTATTAAATAACTAAATTTAATAGATAATATACATATTATTATTATCTCTTCTTTATAAATAATGTGTTTATATATTATAATAGTTTTAACAATAATATTATTATTCATTTACTAATGCCAAGCTAATACAATTTCTTTTAATTAATTTATTAAAATTATGAATTTCTCTTAATCTTTATAATTATTATCAATTTAAATTCAAAAGTATTATTATGTCTCTTGCTTTGCTATATGCTACTGTTTGTGTTATTAGATATTCATGAAATTATTGGATCAAAAAGTTTTGAATTTGAAAAAGCTGCACAATCGGCAACTTGGATTAAAGCTATTAACAATGAAGAAGATAAAATGTAAAACCTACTCATATCTCATTATCATTGTTATTATTTTTTGTGTATTTTATATGATTTATTATAATCATAATAGCATACAATACATAAAATTATATTGTGTTTTAGATTAAATATCTTCTTGTTTTGTGAATTCGTGTTAAAACTTATCATGCAGAGTATTGAAACTGATTGAACAATACTTACAAAATCATAAAAAATATTATAAATATTCATATTATACTACCTAATATCATCTCCATTCTTGCTATTGTTCATGATCTCCTTCGTCTCGGACAAATGATTTTGATATTAATAATTATTATGATAAATGATTAAAAACATAATTAATATCATATATTATTATTTGTCCTAATTAGATTTTTGTTATATATTGTACACATTATGAAAAAAATTCCATAAAATAATTTGAATTTTGATAATTATTATTAGCCCTGAAACTGAAGAATATGGAATAAAATCATTTATTTATCGAGCTAGAAGGCCATTTCATGGTGATCGACTCATGAATTTTATTGAGAATGAATTGAGTGCCTCTCAAGATGATGATATTGCTTCAAATATAAATAATAATAATGATATTATAACAATTCCTGAGTCAAATCAAATGGAATCATGTGGACTTGTTCTTCGATCGAAAGGTTTTTTTTGGCTTGCGACAAGATCGAAAGAATCCCTTGTTTGGTCACAAGCTGGTGGATTATTTCATATAACTCCTGGAGGGATGTGGTGGGCAGATACGCCAAAAGATCAATGGCCATCTTCTCCTGCCACAAACCAAGCTGTTGGTATGGATAGTGATGATGCAGATAGTGTCAAACAAATTTATTCCGATTGGGCTGAACCCTTCGGAGATAGAAGGTATCATTGATAGCAGTAGAATTATCATGAATTATAATTTCTCATTTTATTATATATGATGACGGTCGATCACTTCCCAATTATTGATGAGAATGTTTTCTCTAATCTGTACCATGCCATGTAGATAGATTACAGCTGATGTATCGTCATGGTTAGGAAACACGAAAATCCTACTCAAATAATAATAATAATAATAATAATAATAATGACAATCATTCAAATTATACATTTAATATATTTTAATTATTTAGGCAAGAATTAGTCTTCATTGGTACTGATTTAAATAAAGAAGTATTAACAAATAAGCTTAATCATTGTTTATTAACGGATGAGGAGTTAAGTCAAGGTCAAGAGACATGGTCGACATATAACGATCCCTTCCCTCAAGTGACAGATGATCATAATCATGATCATGATCACGATAATGAGCTAAATGAAGATGATATGGTAATGGAAGAAGATGAAGAATTTGTAATGATTTCATAAAAGAAATATTTGAATTTCAATTGTCTTAATCATATCCAATCATAAAAAATTATAATAATAGAGTGAATAAATTGCTTAAAATTGTACAGCATCAGCATCAGCAATGCACATAAATAACAATGAACTGTGGTGGATTGGTAATGTTATATTAACAGCACTAGAATAATAATCAAAATATTATCATAATAATTGTTATCATCATCAAATGCGTTGAATTGTTATCAATCAAACTATAATTAATTATTAAAAAAAACAAAAGCAACCATTTAAATAATATAAATTGTATGAAAAAAATTATAACAAATTTTCTTGTCAATTATACATGGAATTCATTTCATATAATTATAAATTATTCTGTCTTTTATCTATTTCCAGAATTTGAAAAATCTACTTTGAAAACTTTTGAGGCATCCAATCCAAGACGTCATCAATCAGAAATTTTTAATTTTTATTTAAATTCGTGCCAATCTTCGATAATACTCATATTATAATCTTATTAATTAATAAAATCGCATTTATTTTTCATGATTTATTACGATTATTACGTTCATTTTCAATTTTATCCAATCCGAATTGAGGATTATATTGTCTTCCTCTTAAATGTTGTACAAATATAATAGGTTCATACCTATCAGACCCTTTACTATAACTACTATTCTCAATAATATCACATTTGGCGGACTGTTTATTATCATATTGCCAACATAAATACGAGCCATACCATTTAAATAATTTGATGATAATTTCATTGTTATAATTATTTTCTTTCAAAAATATAAAACTATTTCTTTGTACTTGACCAAATCTATCTTCAATAAAATCACCATTTTTCAATAACATACTTTTTAAATATTTATTACCACCTAATATTTCTTTCAAATCATTTGGAAAGTTTCTAAATGGTTTAAATATTTCTAAATAACGTTCAATATGACATAAATGTTGTGAATCAAACCAAAATATTAATGGTTGAAGACATAATGAATCATTGTCATTATTCTCATTCTCTATATTTATAGTAAGATTTATTTTGTTTTCATTTAATACATGGAGCTGATAACGTGTTGATAGTACTAAATCATGTTGAAAATTAGTAATACTTGGGAATCCTATGTATCGTATTGAATTATTATGATTCATTGTATTGATTAATGTATGAAAATGATGAAAATGATGTGAAAATATACGATCATGTTGACATATTAATGCATACAAGCAATTGCTGTATAATTGCTGTGATAATTCTAATCCAAATTTAACCATCATTGCAAATCCTTTGTGAGAATCAGCTCGAAATATATGATATTGCCTTTTTGTGTTAACGTCATGATAATTACTATATTTACTTTTCAAATTAAGATAATATTGCTCATAATCCATGGCTAAAGAAGAAGAAATCTTTCCTATCTTCGTGTGATTTTTAATATGATAAGAATCAATTGAATTTGATTCACGATTTTGTGGAAACATATTATCTGTAATATACGCATTGTCCACATTGTAACACGTTTCTTCGTCATTTTTATCCATAATATTACCAACTGAGCTAGTTTTGGTATCCTCATTATTTACAATCTTCCATTTCAAATCAGTTTCTTCGGTTTTCGCATCCAACGTTTGCTCTTCACAGTTAATTGAGTTCGAATTTATTATGTTATATCCATCAAGTAAAATAAAAATTGGGCAACAGATTAGTTCTGGTAGATATAATTCTAAACTTTCTATGACGTTATCAATCAGATAAGTTGATGGATTAGTCGGCGAAGGAGATGTTACAATAAGAATGGATATCATCATAATTTTATCACGAAAAATCGTGAGGACTTAATATTTTAAAAATACAGTATATAGAGTAAGTCTAATTGTTTATTAAGAATTAAGAATTAAGAACACATTGAAACATTGCTTCACATATCTTGGGTACTACTGTAAATATCCATCATATTGTTTGATGGCTACGGCATAAATATTCATTTGAACCATGATAACTTACCACGATACTGAATGTTTACCACCACGGATAATAATAATAATAATGGTGGGTAATATATATGGATTGAAAAAGTTGAAAAAAAGGGTATTATCTTCCCCACGAAAAGACCCCCTCCCCTCTCTACACTGACTAAGAGAAAAGCTTTCATTTATAACTGGTAAGTTGTACAAGGTATTATGCAGCTTTCATAATTATTTTCAATTCTGCATAGCACATAACCGCTATTTCATACCTTGAAGTTCTGAAGTTCGTAACTTACAATCATGTCAGAATCAATAACACTTCAAAATTACTGTATTTGCAAAGGTTTGTGTTAGTACCAACCAATGCTATTTAATTTTACATAATAACAATAAAATTGATGAAAAGTGGATTAATTAATGAAAACTTAAGATTGAATAGTCAAAATATTGAAACATTTTTAGCAGCAAAATATCAAAAATAAATAAAATGGAACAATCACCATTTCATATACCCAATTGTATAAAATTCATAACAAATATCATACCAAACAAATATTATAATAACAGATTTTAGTGATTATTGCTATTTTGAACATGGTTATTATGACATAACAATTGTTAAACCATAACTTTATACCGGTATCACTGCAAGCCTTGTATAAGTACACAAGAACCGATGATTATAATAATTATAATATTTTACAATACAATATCATATAAATTATATGGATTATTTATCGTTTATTTCCATCCATGTAATCTCATGTTCGTATGATCTGATTTATTACTTGGCTTTATACCACGAATCAGCACTCTTGGCATCCACATCCAAATGAACTATTAAAAGAAAGATTATAATCAGAATTCGAAAATTACCACAAAATGGTGAGAAATAATAATTAATATAATAATTAATAGCATACCTGATAATGGCATTAAGCCGAAGTTATCAAATGGATTCTCCATACAACTTATCACTTCCTTCAAAGCCTACATAATAATAATTATAAATTACTGTTATTATTATAACAATGAGAATTGTTATGTATTCTTGGCATAAGTACTATTGAATGTCATCTTCTAAAAAAATCTTTAATAATATTTTTGTTCTGAAAATTAACAATTTTGTGATATGGATTATGATATCACCTACTTTTCGGAATGAATAGATGTTAATAGGATGCTGCTTCATGGCCCAAATTCAATTATATTGTATAATAATTATTTACAAATAATCAAGAGTGCCTATGATGATTGTCCAATCAAAGAAGAATTTGTTATGTTGCGTAAGTACAAGAGGCCTACCTAGGTAGAAGAGATAATTACTGTGGAAATAGTTGGTGCTCTGATCTCTTTTACCATGGATTGTCTGGGTAGGCCACTTGTCCTTAAGCAACATAAAGCAGCAAAACAAATTCCTCTTTGGTTGGACAATCAACATAGATTATTTGTAGATATATATTATTATACAAAGGTGTTGAGTTGAATAAATAAGGCAACATCCTATTAACATACACCTTATAGCTCAACAGCATTAATTTATTCTCGACTACTAAGTGCGAGAAATCATAAACTCATATCCGAAAAATTCGGATTTATCAGAACAAAATATTATAAAAGAATTTGTTGAGAAGATGACCTTCAATAAGTATGGCATGATCCATGTTGCATCACAATTAGTTCACAAGTTTTACAAAAATTTCATGATTATTTTACCTCATCTTTGCTTTCTTTTGGGCCTTCCAGGATAACTTCGTCATGAATTTGTAATAATAACTTCCAACCGAGTCGTTTTAAAACCTCACTTTTCCAAAGCTTAATCATTGCCATCATCACAACATCAGCAGCGCTGCCTTGGATAGGTGTGTTAATAGCCGCTCTGAGGGAATGACCACCAGCTGGTCCACTATCAGCAGCATCTGGAAGAATACGACGTCTGATATCATGTGAAAGAATGAGAAAATGCAAGACATATGAGTGAGTAATATTATAAACTAATAACAAGGCATAAGCTGGTCAAAAAACAAGTTCCCCTGCCGCCCAGTTATCCTTAATTTAAATGTTTTCAAAGAAAAATAATTTTTGATGTCTTTGTATGATATAAAATAACAATTATCAATTCAAAATCCGAAGGGAAATAGGAGAACTTAGTTCGGTGTTAAATCAAGTTAGAAAAATAATATTATTACTATTCATTATTCATACAAATGATTACCTTCCCATCAAAGTCTGGACATACTTCTTCTTTTTAGCAAAAGATTGTGTTTCTAGTTGCCATTCTTTCACTTCTGGTCTATCATTATACCATGCATCAAGTGTGTTTTGAGCTTCTTCTTTGGAGATGCCCCAATCCTGAGCTAATCCATGAACAGTTTTACCATACGCGATCGAAAAATTCAATGTTTTCGCTTTTCTTCTTTCACTGGCATATGTATCTTTCACCAATGGTACAGTAGGCTGACCTAAAGAATAATCCCATTCTAGTAACACTTTTTTCGAATCGACTGCTTCTCTGATATAATCATACATCCCCATGGCAGTGCGACTGTGAAAGCACCCTCCGGACTTGAATGCTTCAATCATACTTTTGCATTTTGTGATATGAGCCATAAGTCGTAACTCTAATTGACCATAATCTGCAACGATTAAAGTGTTCCCTTCTTCAGCAATGAAAGCATCTCTGATTTTGTATTGATCTTTTTCTAATGCAGGTTGGTTTTGTAGGTTAGGTCTTCTTGATGATAAGCGACCAGTTTCTGTATTGAGATTAAGTGAGCAATGAATTCGACTTTGTTTATCAACAAGTGCCTATCCAATAAATGATTTAACAAAAACTAATTAAATCTAAATTAGTTGAAATGTGAGAATAATTATTGGCTATTACAATAGCTCCCTTGTCATTCACATGAATTGAATATTAAAATAATGTAATTATGTAATATAATTTAGGTTAATATCAACAAAATATTTTATTTTAAATATAATAATTATCCTAATTATTAACCTGCAAAGGAACCAAAAAGTTGGTAATTGTTGAATCAATTCCACCAACATTTGCCAATGCACCAAGTGCTCGACAAGCTCTCTCACCAGCCTCACCACCACCAAAAAAATTATAAGCTGCACCCCACTTAATTTTATCAGAATCTATAATTTAAAAAATAGTTATTAAGAAATATTATATAATATAATATAAATAAATTACTACAAAGCTTGTGAGAATAAAGCATACCTTCACCAAATACGTTTTGTCCAGAAAGTTTTCTTAATACACTAATTGACACTTGAGGAATACCAGTCGGTGTGAAATCAGTTGGAATTAATCCGATCGTTTTAACGTTTATCTCACGTACTGATTTAGGTAATTCTAATGGAAGAAATGTGTTATTATCATCTCTTTCAAGTGGCTGGTTGAGAATATTATTTATTTCATCATGTGTTGAGAATATAGTTTTGCTTATCATTAGAATTGAGTCATTATTATCAAGTAGCTCTTGATTATCTATAACATAATCATCATTGATGTCATCAATAACGACAACATCACTTGATTCAACGATTCGGTTGTCGTTGTTGTTCGATAATAAAATATTCTGAGCTCTACGTAAATATTCTAAATATTCAATAATAATAAGTTCTTCAGACAAATCTGAAATGTTAATATTATATTTCTCACATTCTGATATAACATATTCATTAGTTAAAGTAGTCTGATTTAAATTTAATTCATTACAAAGCAACTTTGTGACGAGAATAGATTTCTTCCCTTTTCCTAAAGTTAGGTTACGTTCCTTCAATAATAATTTTATTTCATCAATTTTTAATTTCATATATGGCTTGTCTATAACTGAAGCTCTGATTTTATCCATATTAAAATTTGTAACATTTGAAGTGGTCTCTTTATTGTTCTTTTTTGTTTTTCCAAAAGTTTTCAATACCATATGAATTAATTCATCTTTTGATTGTTGATTAAAATCTAATCCTAATGTAATACATTTATTAGAAATATCATCTGTACTAAACTTTTGTAATAATTGTACTTTACGATCATATGCAAGTAATCTTATCATTAATTCACGTCGACTTCCACTAATTTTCAAATTTCTTTCTTTTAATAATGATTTTATTTCTGCAGCAGAATGACCAGCATAAGGATTTATTTTTAATGTTAATTCACGATCTCGAATAATTTCATCTGCTGTTTTATCAACTGTAAACACACGCTCTGATGAAATAAGTTGCTGATTTTCATAATGACCAAATAATAATTGTTGCATATGTACAGAACTTGCAATATTTATATATTTGCAATCCTCACAAAATTCATTCGCCCATAATAAAAATAGCTTTTCCATTCGATCACGTTCAGCTCGAGCACGACTTTCAGCTTCTTTTAAATGACCTGTTGTATCAACTTTTATACCATTTCGTTCCATATCAGTTAAAAGGTCGCCAAAATCAACAATATATTTCATATAAAAATCAAACATATTTCCACGTTTATAATTATCGACACTCCAACCTTGTCCTAATAATTTGTATTTCAACGCTTTATGCAGATGCCAAGTAGAAACTGCATCTCGTGCACTATATTCAATCCACTTATCTCTTGACAGAGGATCAGTTTGAAGAGATCGTATTTCTGGAAGGGTTTTGATTTTAGATTCTTCACCACTTTTAGTTAATTTTGATACTCCGAATAATTCTTTCATTGAAACTTTAATTGAATTTGCATTACCTTTAAGTAAATCTTCTGATAAACTCTCTAGAGAATAACCACTTCCACCAAAACCTGTTGATCGGTCTCTAGAAGAGTCGAATATTCTTGCCATGTGCATAGTATCACCAGCAAATCCACGGCAATCTATCCCAGCATTAAACATCACATGTCTATCAAATCCATAATTATGCCATACTTTCTTATAATTATCATTTTCAAAAAATTCTTTGAATTCAAGTAATAAATTTGAACAATCTCCAATATTTTCTATCCACAATACTTTACCAGGACCATTGCCAAAATCAACATCATCACCTCCATAAATCGATATACAAATCACTTCTCCGTTACCAATCGGACCTAATAATTATACAATTTATTGTTAGCAGTACTCATGATAGCGTGGTGGATTCAAGAAAAGATTTGATTTTTCTTTTCATTCAAAATTACATATTTAGTTATGTTAAACAGTAGAAATGTACTAATACTTATAAGTACCTTGAGTTTTCAAATCAATATCAGCAACTTCTGTATCACAAGCCCAGACTTGATTTGGATTTTCAATTGAATATTTTTGCATTATTTCAATTATTTGTCTTGCATGTTGAATCTCTCGAACGATAATAATATCATCAGCAAATGATCTTAACGGTCTATGTGGAAGGAAAAAGTCCACAGGAGCAGCTGGTTTCAAATGAGGTGGATTTGCGAATTTGTAATTGCTTTTATTGAAGTTTAGAGTTGCAGCTTTTGGTAAAGCAAAAGTTGACTCAGATTGTGATCTCAAAGGAGAAGATCCAATAGATCTATATACTAATTTATGAAATTGCGCACGGTAATTAAATTGGCTTGATATTCGTCCTGCTGTATGAACTTCAAATAATTTAAATGATTTAATCATTATATTATACTCTGTTGTGAAGATGAGAATGAGAAAAATACAGATCATGTCGTCATTCCTAAATTTAATATTATCTCATCAATTTGTAATTGTAAATGTGTTCTAACATCTAATTATCTTATTAATAATGGATTCATTATCGTGCAGAGTATAAAGAGTACAAAGCCAGTTTCAGCATGTTTGAAACTTAACAGTACTGTACAGTGGTATGTTGGTTGATGTAGAACAATAATGACTGGAAAACACGAAAACACACACAACACCAACAATTATGTATTTTGATTAGTTAATTGACAATAACAACATAAAATCACCACATTTATTTTAATATCCTGCAGTTCACTCAGATAAAGGACATAATAAGACTCATAAGTTAGGAAAAGTAGAAATAATGCGGCCTTAATGAATGAATGAATGAAATCTCAACGACCGTGTAATTTACACAACAGTAGACAGTTTTTCTACTGTAGACAACTTGGTGCCTTCAAGTTTGCAAAGCTTTCTTGTTACATGTGGCGAATAGTAAATTTAAAATGATGGTAAGCCTCCAATATTTTTAGTGAAGAGAAAAAAATCATTTGTATTTCTCTTCGTCTAAAATGACCGTTTAAAACGATCTTACAGTACTTCCTCTCCATTTCTCAAGAATCCAGACCCAGATTCCAGATTGTTATTTTAATTATTACCAGTAATTTTTCCATTTTATTTATATCATATAAATTATCGTTTTTCAATAATACGAAAAGTACAATAACTTTTTAAAATTAAATGAATTTATAAAATATAAATATAAAGAGTGATTGTTAGTCTCGCAACCAGACGCAATAAATCAACCGATCCTTTTTGACTTCTAGAGTCTGGAATAACTGGAAATCAAGAGAAATAGTTTTGAGACAATTAAAAATAATGGCTGAATCTTGAGTAATCAACCATAAAACCTTTGGTTTTCAATAATATGCCTGTTCCTTACTGTTGCAAATTTTATGCCCATAAACGATACACAAGGCGTTTTACATCAAAATGGAAATTGTTTGACACCAAACTGTGGTCTAACTATTGGTCAACACCCAAATAGCTCTCCAATTCTCCAATTGTACAAGGTAAAGCATTCCTAATACTAACAATATTTATTTTTCTATGAACTTATTTCATTCGCGTTGTTTCATAGGAAGTTCTTCGGCTGGAGCTGGTAAGAAATTTATTTGGTTACATTACAATTGTTTTCTTATGAGTGTTCTTTGTTTTGTTTAGTTGATAATAGCAAAGTTGTATTCAGTACAACAAACTTTCGCGTGATAAATTTTTCCACACTTAATTCAGTGAAAATACTGGTGCAAAGAGGAATGCCATATGATCACTTCCTAAAGCAAGTCAAAAT
>VKHH01006871.1:0-14638 GCA_015144975.1 Epipyxis sp. PR26KG | reverse complement strand
GTCAGAAAACCCAACCACATGCATGCATTCGTGACTGCCTGCATATGCTATTGAATAATATTGATATTCAAACAAATAGTACCGGTAGTAGCGGGTTAGGTATTTTGCATCATGTGGAAATAATAAACTTGTGATTATTATCAAATTTCAATCAATGATAAAGTGATTCTTACTCGTTTTTTGGTCAGTTCAGTTGTTGGTCAGTTGGCACTATAAAATTATTCAAGACGCAGTTAACTTCAGTACAGTATATTGATGGTTTGATCAGTTTGAGTTTGTGTATATGACAATGATAAGTGAAGTGAACAGACTAAGAAATATAAATCACTCAAAGATTTTTGTATGATTAAATGATTAAATGATACGTGATAGATACGTATGCTGTTCTGCTGTTCTATTTGGTTAACCTGAGATGATGTATTATACGAGAAGTATTTTGAAATTTTTTAATAAGCTATTATATATTCTTGCATTAGTCGATGGTTCATTTCTTATGTTTACTGCCATGACTGACAAATTCATCAATAAATATGAATCATATCATAACACAAGGATTGAGTGTTGCAAAAAACATAATTATACTTATATGTACAAACGTAATGACTTCAATTTATCACAATATGAGTTAACTGCAAATCCTTGCAACGAACGAACAATTTGGTTTGATCGAATAATATCTGCTCTATCATTACTGCGTGGTACTTCATTGTACAATGGTCCACCAGTAGAATGGATAGTATATATTGATGCTGATGCATTTATTGCTGAAGATAAACTTCCTATGAGTGTATTAGTGGAAGCAGGTATTAAATATGCAAATAGTTTTGATGACAAGAAGGAGTGTAGTTTTATTGGGCAAGACTATCCACATATAATTAATTCTGGATTTTGGTTGCTAAGAAATAACACATGGTCAATCAAATTTGTCGAGCAATGGATTGAGGAGTTATACAAAAGTGTCAAATATGATAAATGTTGGCAAGTAGACCAAGGACCATTGCAAAGCGTTGTTGCAGGTATTGCTGCATATGAAAAGCAAGCTATTTATGACGATTTGTGTTGGAAATTAGATACAAAAAGTGATCACATTATGAATTTATGTTATGAAACTTTTATGAATAAACTTAATCTTAAATTCGATCAACGTGAAACGAATCATATATGTCTCTTTCCTCAAACAAATGGTCTTATTCCTTATTCGCATGCAGTTCATAATTCTTGTGCAAAGGGTATGTTAGTATGTCATAAGAAAGGATTAACAGAAGAAATCATCCATTCAACAATTAATTCAAGTTGTTTAGATTATAATCCAAAGAATCATTCAATTATGAAAATATCTAATTCATTAGAATGTGAAATGTGTAAATTAGTCCCTTAATAACAGGACATAATGCAACATGTGTTACTAATTCAGAGTTTATTTTAGTTGAACAGATGGGGTTTATGTATCATTATTATTATATACCAGGTAAAATATTATTATTATTATTGTTATTATTAATGTTATTATATTATTTTTAATAATTAAACAAATTTGAATATGTTAATTTTTTCAAAAATT
This sequence comes from Epipyxis sp. PR26KG, assembly GCA_015144975.1. Lineage (NCBI taxonomy): Eukaryota > Chrysophyceae > Chromulinales > Dinobryaceae > Epipyxis > Epipyxis sp. PR26KG. The sequence goes on along the minus strand of VKHH01006871.1, from coordinate 13,077 downwards.
TATGTTATTACTATTATCAGCTGCTTAATTTATAAAATGTATATATTAATATTATTATATTTATTACCATGTAGCATTATATAATAATAGTTTATATATTCTCTTGCTTAATTTATTATAGAAAATAATTGATATGAAGTAATCTACCTTTGCTATCAATCATTGAAACAAAAGCTTTATTATTTTCTTAAGATTAATTTAATAACAAAATTAATAAATAAATTAATTGTTTTTTTATAATTAATTGCTATTATTATATAAAAAGATACACTATTATGATTGAATGACAGGATTGGATTGTGTTAATTATATTTTTAACACACAAAACAGAGTATTATTTCATATTCATTTTACATTATAAAATACATTTTATAATATATGTAATTTTATAATATATGTACATCATCATTTATTTAATAAATCATATCCTATTATTCAAAAATTATACACAAACACTTTTTAATCAATTCATAAAATCGATTTTCATCCATAATTTCATGAATTTATTGTATTATTATAAATCATCTATCGCATCTGCTGGATTATAATTAGATATGATCTGATGGTATTCTAAAGGTTTTCGCTGTCTTCTAGATGGTCTCATGATAGCGAAAAAAGTGTCAGAATATGATAATGTTGATGATTCACTTTTATCATTATTATCGTTATTATTATGTTCATTGGATGGTATGGTTGATATTTCATCATTCACAATGCCTGGAATGGAGTCATTATTCACATTGCCTTCTTCTGTGTTACATCTTTCCCAATTATTATTATGATTATTATGATCATTATTATTACTACGATTATTATTAATTTTTGCTGGTTCACGAATTATTGGCTCAAATAAAGTGATTAAAATTGGACTTGATCTATAATAGACAACAATAAATACTATCATTACAATATAGTATAATAATAATAACAATAATAATAATAAATAATAATAAATTTATTTTTTTATAAAATAAGCCTTTTTTTTAATTATTAACGAAAAATGACAACATCACTGGAAACTTGTCAACTAAATGACCAATACGGTAATAATAGTATCTCAATAAGTGTGCTACTGAGCTTCTATTTGACTTACATTGTGAGTAGTCCTATTATCAACCATAATGTTTTCCCATCAGATTTTGATTTATTTTCTGGTAAATAAGTCTTGAGGAGATAGCCACTGAGTAATCCAACTGGAACTTTTGCAACAAATAATGGTGCTGATGCTAATGCTGAGAAGGTAGCTTCTTTACCCTACATTATGATAAAAACTGAAGGTTAAAAGCAAACAGAATATTTGAATACTAATCAATCATTTGTTGTGAATTTACAAAAATATACATTCTAAAATGATAATAAAAAATAATTTGATTATGAAATAATGATAAAGAATATAATTAATTGTATAAATGTTGATTTATAATTTTTATGATTTGTGTAAAAGTATAAATAAGAGAAGTAACTATCGTCAGTGAGCTGACCTTGTAGATTGTGAATGAAATATCTAGTTTGCCATAAATATATATAGGTATACTGTCTGATGAAATGTCTAGAAGTTTATTTTATTTACCTCGGGTGCAATAGACATCGTATAATCATATGTTCGTGGACTCCATACAGCTTCACCAAGACTTAAAACAATCATGAAACAAACAACAGCCCATGTTGAAGTTGAAAAAGCTAAGAAAAATGGTGAAATAGCTGTAAAATATCCACCATATTTTATCATATCAAAATGAGCTGCATTAGTAGTAAAAGCTGCTACAATAGGTGTTAATAACATAATAATAAAAGGATTAATTGAATAAATTGTTCCTTTCGGATAATTCGGTCCAAATGATCTAATAAGATAAGTTGGAAATGTTGCATCTAAATGTCGGAATATTGTACGAAGATTAATTAAAAATAATGAAAATAAAACATATCTCCAAAACGTTTTTGATTTAAATAATTCTGATGATGAGATACAAATATTTTGTTTTGTGGGGACAAATGCTTGTGTGATTTCATTACTATTATTAGTGTTATCATAATTAGAATTATTATTATCATTATTATTATTAGCATCACTTATTACAGTAACTGATGATGAAATAATAGGTGAGATAGTATCTCCAAGTTCAACTTCAGAATAATCAGAATTATTGACAGATTTCATTTCAATCGTATCATTATTCTTGCTATTATTATTGTTATTATTAATAACTTCGATAGATTCCATAGTTGATCCAACAGAATCTATTTTTATCTCATTTTCATCAACTTTTATTTCACGTAATGATAACCATGTTACTAAAAAAGCTGTAAAATATGTAATTGTAGTAGTAAGAATAACTTTTCGATTGCCCGAAAAATTTGGATTTGTATTTGATCTTAAATTATAAGCATCTACTATAGGGCCACTAACAAATGCTGCAATATTCATAACAGAATAAAATAAACCGAATGCAAATCCACGGTTTTTAGGTGTTGTATATCGTTTAATCCCTACTGTTAGCATAGGTGAACCAAGACAAGTACCTATTAACGAAAATCCATAATATGAATATAAAAATCAATTTATGATAATATTTTCTTCGCAAAACAGAATACATATATTATAGGTTCTTCTACAATAGTTCTATTTTTTGAGTTTCAATAAGTTTGAATAACTCCTTGTTATATTATTATTAAGTTAATAAATATATAATAAAATAATAAATTTTACTTTTACTGGATTATATATAATAATAATGATGAAAAAAAATAATATCATAATAATAATAATTAATACTTCTATTGGTATCAGACTTTGGAAAATACACAACAGATTTTAGTTTACATTTTACTTTACTTTTAAATGGGAGATAAAGCATTAATAAAAAAGTAAAAAATGAGAGATAGCAATGGAGATGAGCTTCTCGACCTTTGTATTTAAGTAAAATCTTTGTATTTAATTCCAAAGCCTGGATGTAAGCATTAAATATTTATCAATACATTACTATAATCATTATAAATTGCACATATTTCTTATTTTAATAATATAACTAGGAGTGATGCAAACTTATTGAAATTACTGTAGAAGAACTGAAATAAAACTTACTGAACTTCTATTGTAGAAGAATCCATAATATTTCTTAGATCACTTACAAATAAATGAATGGATAGATGGATCATAAATCAACAAAATATAAAACCTGTGTTGTCTATAAAATTACCATTATACCTCAAACAAAAGCTGATAATTTACTAAACAATTTAGAAATGAATCAAATTGTCATGCTATATATAATGCTAACGTTACCTAATGGTTGTAAAACTAAAAAAGAAAAATAAATTATTATTTTTGATGATGTTGTTGCAATTATAAACGCTGCAAATGTGGACATTAAAAATCCAGTCATTAATGCTTTCCGAACACCAAGACTATCATTCGTTGAAGCTGTCATTAATCCCCAAAACGTTGTTGACAACCCCCACAATCCATATAAGAAACCGGCCTCAACATCACTAAATCCAAATTCTTTATGCAAATAAATAACTAATAACTGAGAAACTGCAAAGTATCCAAACGTATCCAAGAACTGAAGTATAAATACTATGTACAATTCTTTTGGTGAATTAGATAATGAGCGAAAACTTGCAGATAAGGATTGTTCTGTGTCCTTCGTTGTCATGATAAATGATATGCTGTGCTGTATTCTACCTTTTAGTATTCACAATAGTATAAAAAAACTCAAAATATTAAAAGCATTTTTGGCTGATATTTCCTTGACTTCCTGCTGTTGTAGTTCTTAAATAATTTAAATAATATAAACATAAAAACGATTGTAATAAAAAAAGTTAAAAGTGTTTTTTCCGTTTTTTGGTAGTAAAATTAATTAATAAAAATTAACTTTCTTGTTGGGATCTTTTTTTCTTGTGTGTTTGTGTCAATTAAAATAATGTTTTAACAACAGTATTGGTATTGTTTATCTTCATAAAAACAAATCAAATAAAGATAATCATGAGTGGTTACACTTGCCTTGATAGTGGATATCCATTATCAATATTTATTTCAACGCCATCACAGGATTATGTTTGCGGAATTTGTTTTGAAATACTTAGAAATCCTATGCAATGTCAAGCTGGTCATAACTATTGCAGAGAATGCTTTCAATCCCACCTTAATAATCATCAAGATTGTCCACAATGTCGTGTAAAGGTCAACTCATTGGCAGCAAATCTTTTTTTGAAAAACATGATAGGATCGATGAAAATTCGCTGTTTACTGACCAATGAATCTAAACCTTGCAAATGGACTGGTACTGTGGACGATTTAGAGTCTCATTTGTCAACAAATTGTGATTGGATGGATGTAAATTGTCCTAATTATCGCTGTAACAAAAAGATTGCAAGAAAAGATATTAAAATGCATACTGAGTTATTGTGCGTTATTGATTGTGAGTATTGCCACCAACAATTCCCATACAACAGCTTATCCACTCATCTTGAGTTGATATGTGAACGCAATCCATTTCCATGTAAAAATGGCTGTAATATGATGATTTGCAAAAGAGACTTGATTGTCCATGCTCAAGAATGCGAGTTGGAACCTCTATCTTGTCCATATTATGAATCACAATGTTGTGGATTGAATGGCTGTAACGGATGTGTTGCCAGAAGAGATTATGTGAATCATTTATCGGATCCTTTGAATATTATACCATCTGTGACATCAATGAGCGCAAAGATTAAAGAATTAACAGCATCGAATCAAATTCTGAAGAATGAATTAAAAATCCAATCTGAAAGCAGTTCCTCCAAAATAAAGGGTTGTATTTTACTTATGGCAACGATTACTATTATTATTATTAATTTTCGCACTAAGAAGTTGGGTGATTTTAATGGATTCATTCCTATGCTGATTAAGTTGTTTTCTAACAAATTGAGCACGAACCATTTTAAAATGTTTTTGGTTTCTTCTTTCAATTATGTGGAACGTTTAATTAACTTAATTTTGATCCCTTTCAAGATTATTATTATTTGTGCCAAAATTTTTATTGGTATCATTTATATTGTGGTATTCAATATCAAGCTTACAATAATGATTGGTTGCATAATCGGTGGTATTATTGCTGTGATATATGATATGATGAAAATGAACAAGCCAAAAAACAATTGATTTGAAGAAAAGTTTTATTCCTTACATTACATTCGCGTTGAAGGGTAGAAAAAATTAAATAGAAAATGACTATGTAGAAATCATTTAAAATAATCAAATTATTGTGTATAAATTAGTGTAAATTGAATAATGATTCATTTATTTTGTTTTATTAGGGTAGAATTAATCACATACCCCGTTATCTACTTCATATATACTGTATAATTTTTTGGAAACTTACATGAGGGTATACAGTAGTTTAGGAATAAAATTTATTGTTAAAATAATATTAAATAAAAATTTATTCTATTACTGTTTTTAGATGACAACCTTTTCACGAATAGTTTAACAATATTATTTATTACTAATTCATTATTTTTTCTATCTAAGAAATAAAAATAAATTATTAAACGAATTAATTTTATCATAATCACCCAACAGTATTCCCATGCAATTAGAATTCATTCATTCACTCATCAGAATACATATATAGAAGATAATCGTTTAGGAAACGGGGGTTTACTAGAGAGTGTTAAGTATACTGCAAATATCATTATGGATTCCAGGATTGCATCTTCAAGAGTTATTTGCATAGCTATCCCATATCACACAATAATAATACAGAATTATGTATTAAAAGATACCATAAACCAGTAAATTCAATAATCGAATCAAAAATTTACATGTGAATAATGTGAAAGTGGATACTTAAACAAATTAAAAGCATTTGAATAGTTTTCAAGATTGACCATAATAAAGCTGATCTTTATTTCATCATTAATTTGTTCGATGGTGATAAACTATCAGATATGTCTCTTTAAAAAACTTATGAAGTAGAGATGTAATGTCATAATGCTATTGAGTTTCATGTTTTTTTAATAATTATCATATCTTCCATACTTGAATTTTATATCAATCCATGTTAAAGCTTAACTATAGAACCAAATAATCATGAAAAAACTCCTATTTTATGTGCAATCTTTTCTCTGCATAATGGACAATGAGATAATTGACTATGTTGTGAACAATTATCACATAAACATAAATGACGACATGGAAGAAGAACAACACTTTTCTCTTTTTCTTGGCAAATAACACATAAACGCTGCTCTTTTTGAGAATCGATTTTATCACGTATAATAATTGCCTTAACAAAATTCATTAATTCATTAAAAAATTCATAAAATATTTTATTATGAATTATAAAAATACCTTACGCTTTTCTACATTTTCAATAGAAAATTTTAAAATTCTTTCCAATTCTTCACATTCTTCTAAATTTAATGTTTCAACGACATCCGTTTGTCCTTTCAAAAATAATTAAAATACATTCAAATAATTTAAATTTGTTAAAACTTAAAAATTGAAGTTATTAATAATACCTGATAGTTTATTGATTTGATTATCTAAACTTTGATTACATTCTTGTAATTCATTCACTTGCATTGAAAGGGATGTTAACTCAACTAATAATTGTGAATTCTGTACTTTAAAAACTTCCAACTATAATAATTAATATAAATAAAATAAATAATTATTATTTACAACTCACTTACAAAAACTACAAATGATTACCTTTTGTTCTAAAGTTTTTCGTTTATTCATTTCTTCATCAAGTATATTTCTCAATGCTATTATTGTTGGTGAATCATGATCATCATTACTAGTTTCATTATCATTATCTGTTTTCGATTCGTTTCGTCTTGAATTATATTTTCCACTATCAGATGAGTTCATTGATGCTTTAGTACCTTGCATTATGGAATAACTTTGCTGAGAATCATTTTCTTTGATTTTTCTCTCTTTTGTTCTATTATCTTTAATATCATCACGATTATTTGACAAGTTGACATTTGTACGATTATTTGATATAATATTATTTTTATTACTGCCTGTTGGTATAATTTCTACTGATGAAGAATTTAGCATATTATTCGGTCTCATCAAAAGTGAATAAATCTTTTCGTTGCCTTTGGAACGAGCGATATCAAGAGCAGTTTGATTATCCTTTGTTTTAATTATGGTTGATATTTTTGGATCACTTAGCAAAACAACTAAACCATCTGCATCTCCTCGTTTCGCGCAAATATGGATAGGTGCAAGAGAATCACTTCCTACAGCATTTCCATCAGCTCCGTGGGCTAACAGCAAACTTACAGTTTCCTTATGCCCTCTCCTACATGCAGCTAATAAAGGGGTATCACCGTCAGCGTTTTTCCAATTGATATCAGCACCGATTTCAAGAAGTGATTCACAATCTTGAGTATTTCCACCTTGTGCTGCAGCCCATAAAAACGATTCCTTTTGAATTGAAACAAAGAAATGTTTTATTTATTAATATTTAATATGCCCAGTAAAGTGACTAACAAACCTTCAATCTATTAAGACTTTGTGCAAATGTTGGATCACTAGCCATATTTATATTTTATAATAAATCTATAGCTGAAGTCTGAGAAAATAGTGCAAAAGTTTGAAATATCAATGTACAGTAAGGAAATAAGATGTAAATACTGTGCGCACTAAGAATTGAGAATGATACCTAGAGACCTAGAGATTTTATAATAATAGTAGTAGTAGTCCAGTAGTCCAGTAGTGGTCCAGTAGAGGAGGTTATCCAAAAAAGAAACCGCCCTAAAATTATTGCGTCCATTTATTGATTACTATGACTTACCATCAATTATTATTGAACTTGAACTAACTTCTTCATTCGATTGTATAATCATTAATACTCTCTTTGACTATTTTTAAGTGTGTTGGTTTAAAGTTGGTAAAAAGAATTGATTTTTTGCGTTTTCATATTTCATATTTCATATCGATATATCGATATATCGATACTACGTACTACGGACTACTCACATACTGAACTCATTCACACAATTTAATCATGATATGATAATTTTATTGAAATAGTAATACATTATCTCTTGTATTAGTTTTTAATGTTATTTTGGCTTCAATTTTTCCTCAGCATGATATTTATTTCTCGCGTTAGCAGGGTAACTGGATTTCTATCCAAACAGTCGAAATATATTTACAACAAAAGCAACGGCAGACTTAAAGTAGAACTGTTAAGTACCAGACTCGATAAATTGAGTGCTGATGTTTGTGTAGTTGGCGGAGGACATGCAGGATGTGAAGCGGCGACGGCTTCCGCTCGCACAGGAGCAAACACTATTTTAATTACACAAAGGTTTGATTCTCTTGGTGAAATGAGTTGTAATCCATCCATTGGAGGAATAGGAAAAGGTCATTTAGTAAAAGAAATCGATGCATTAGATGGGATAATGGGACGAATTATTGATGATGCTGGAATCCACTATAAAATGTTGAACGCGAGAAAAGGTCCAGCAGTTAGGGGACCTAGAGCACAAGCAGATCGTGATCTGTACAAAGTTGAAATGCAAAAGATGTTAAAAGAATATCCTAATTTGACAATTGTAGAGGCAAGTGTAGAAGATCTACTTCTTTGTTCTGGTTCAGATCGTGTGGAAGGAGTTATCACAAAAGAAGGTATGATAATATAATAATCATTTCGTTGTTTTTCAATATCATTGTTTTATTGGTATATATATTTTTGACAGGAATCGAAATATTAACTAGCCAAGTTGTTATAACTACGGGCACATTTCTCCGAGGGCGTTGTTTCCTTGGTAGAACGTCATATCCTGCAGGTAGACACATGAGAAATTCTGATGAAGTTGAACCACCTTCTATTGGCTTGGCACATACCTTGGAAAGGTACTTTTTTATTTCTTTTATTATATTATAATGTATTGAATAAACTTCCCATCGAATCAAATATGTTATTTATTTTTGTTTTTGTACTGGTTTATAAATTGAATAAAATAGATTAGCATTTCCAATGGCTCGTCTTAAAACGGGAACTCCACCTAGAATAATCGGCAAAAGCATCGATTGGAGTATTTTAGAATCACAGACAAGTGATTTACCACCTCCTCCATTCTCATATTTAAATATTGAACGAGGTGTAAAGATGAAAGATCAACTTATTTCATGTGCTAAAACATATACTAATGAGAATACGCATAAGATCGTTCGAGATAATCAAGTAAGTCATAACATAATAATAATAATTAATATTATTAATATTAATAATAATAATAATTAATATTAATAATAATAATAATTAATATTATTAATATTAATAATAATAATAATAATAATAACAATTAATAATAATTATAATAACGTAAATAATATTATATAACTGATATGCAATTAAAGTCAATATGAAATATATGAATATTAAAAATGACACAACTAGGCAAATGATATCTTAATTACCGATTTTGACTTAATAATTATAATTTATTATAATGAATATAGTGTATTTATCAAATCGTATAATATTATAGCATTTACTACCCGATTATGATGGTGCTGATGGAGCGGGTGTAGGTCCACGATACTGCCCTTCACTTTTCAAAAAAGTTCAACGCTTCCCTGAGAAAGATCGTCACATCATATGGTTAGAACCTGAAGGTTTAAACACTGACCTTGTCTATCCTAATGGATTATCAGGTCCATTCCCAGAAGAAATTCAATTAAAAATTGTTCAATCAATTCCTGGTTTAGAAAAGTGTGAAATTGCCCGAGCAGGATATGATGTTGAATATGATTTCGTCGACCCTCGTTCATTAATTCATACATTAGAAACGAAGTCTGTGAAAGGGTTGTATTTAGCTGGTCAAATATGTGGAACAACAGGTTACGAAGAAGCAGCAGCTCAGGTAATTTTAGGTTTCTTTGATTCAGACTTACTTATTAAAGTTCATTTCATGTGATTGTGATCATTTTTGTGCAATAAAAATAATTGATATAAAAGTTAGACTTAAATATGGATTATTTTATAACTTTTCTAGCATTTTTAAATATTGTATAATAATAATAATAAAATAATAATAATAATACCCTAACTAATTATAATTATAACTCTATGACTTACAGGGAATTATTGCTGGTGCTAATGCAGGTCTAGCAGCGATAGGAAGACCCCCTTTTATAGTCGGTCGTGATGAAGGTTATATTGGTGTATTAATCGATGATTTGATATCACGAGGAACTAACGAGCCCTACCGAATGTTCACTTCACGCGCTGAATATCGATTATCATTACGTCAAGATAATGCTGATGTACGGTTGACTCAGCGAGGATTCGATGCTGGGTTAGTTGGAATAGAAAGACAATTATTTTTGAATGATCGAATGAAGCATATTGATAGTAGTATGATTGTATTACAATCATTTTCAATGCCAAGAAAGGTATGTGAATAAGTATATTAATATGAATAATTTTCATCACAGTTTTATAATTTATTTTATTAGTTATGATGTTTGATTTTGAGTAATTTTATTTTATCATAATTTATTTGGTTGTTGTTATTTCTTATTTCGACTGAGTTTTTGAGGACTTTTAAAAATTATTGTATTATACAAATCGAAACCTATCATATAATATCTGTTATCCATTATGGTGCATTTCGATTGATAATCAATACAAAAATCAACAATACTTCCAAAACATACAATGTTCTCATTATTTTTAAGTTTCGTTTTTTTAAACTTTACAAATCATTTTAATCCTTATAATGCAGTTTGCTTGTAATAATTATACTCATTTACAAGCAAATATATATCATATATTAATCGTTATTATTATTTGATATTTTTGTGAATAATAATGTGCTGCACTTGATTCATTAATAAACATAAATAATACATTCATCATAAGTATTACATGAATTGTTGATAGGATTGGGCTGAACAAGACGGAGAAGAGTTTCATATGAGTCAAAGAGAAGGGAAACATCGCACTGCACTTGACGTGTTATCTATGCCTGATGTAACCTTAACTCAAATAATTGATATTATTAATACAAAAGGAAAAGAATCAAATAATGAAGAATATGCTAATTTCTCAGTACCAACATTAGCTTTTGATACAGTTGAAGCTATTAGCAAATATTCGAATTATTTGTCACGTCAATCAGATGAAATGGAGCGATGGCGTAAGAATTCAAATGTACCATTACCATTCGATATGAAATATGATCATGACACATTTCCATCATTTTCAAATGAAGAATTGGAATTATTGAATCGTCATCGTCCATTGACATTACATGCAGCTAACCAACTGCAAGGTATGCAATAACAATAATAATAATAATTTTTATATTATGTTCAATTTTTACTTGAGTTCTTATACGTTTACAGTATATCATAACACATTATCCCGGAGATCTGTATGTTCATTCAGTGCTCTTTAGTCTGCTATGTTCTTTTATCATATGCATTTTATTTTATTATTATATTAAATATTTTAGTATATTATTCAATGATTTGACATTTTATTGTTAATTATTCTTTTTTCTTTCTGCAAAATAATTGCAGAAATATTCAAAGAAACAGTCAAAGAACTTACAATAGTATGGAGTATAATAATAGCATTGGTTAATGAAGCCTAATGATGTATATATCACAATACTAATGATAGTAACGCAAGAATTGGATAAAATTTTTATCAAACTTTTCTATCGCCTTTTCAATTCTTGCATTACTATTATTATAATTATTATTATTGTGATATATATCATTTACGTGTTTGTTAGACTCCAATGATTTATCAATCATTTTCTTCTTACAATAAGTTCTTTGACTGTTTCTGTGAAGAATAACTGTTATGTTATTATTTTCTTATAATAATGATTTACTTATAATAATATTAATCTAATAATAAAATAAAATGAATATTATTCTAAAAATAATACAAATAAATAATAATAAAGCAAATTGTATTATTTGATAATATCATCATAATATAATATAAAAGAAGAACATGATGGAATAAATTCGAATATGTGTGATTATAGATCGCCTAACTTATACCCAACTACTGATATGACAATAATATAATAAGCTATTATTCTACTTCATATTAATGATAAAAGCTAGGAAAATCCTTGGTTCTTAATTTCAAAATCTCACTTTTAGTGAAATATTGTGTGAAATTTAGTAAATATCCCCTAAATGTGATGTGACCTTAGGTTTGAGAAATAATATTTGAAATATATACAAACCTATGTGTTTAAAACCTTTCTTGTTAACAAAAACCTTTGTTTACAAAAGAAGTTTTGGCGAGTATTTTCGTAAATATGGGATGGGGTATATAATAATTACAATTAATTGTAATTAAATGAACATGTAGATGCCTGGGATCATGTGTTTTGATGTTTTCGAAATTGTTACTCATTTTATTTTTTACGAACAATATATTTTTATCAATACAATTAAATATAGGCTTTTTATAAAATTATAATCACTTACTATTATTATCTATCATCATTACTTTAGAGTCCAAAGGAACTCAACCTTATAAATATTTTAATATTTTTATCGACTTTGATTACAATTATAAGAATTATAAGAAAAATGATATAACATGTATTAGAATAATTATTCATTTTTATTTGATCAACTAGGCTTTTTACTTGCACAATTAAGATCATATCACAATGAACACATTTGTGAAGGGGGCTATTACTATTTACTTCATATTATTATTTATGAACAATTAATGCTATATAAATTTCAATTATTATTGTTATTATTATTATTGTTGTCATTATTATCTCCGTTTTATGGCTGATAAGTTTGAACAATAAGATCCAACATGCAATAATTATTTTAATTATAATAATTACCGTATAATTATTATTATTATCGTTATTATTATTATTATTATTATTATTATTATTATTATCATTTTATCCCCCAACTATTATTTTTTATTTTTATTTTTTATTATTTTTTATTTTTATTATTATATTTTTATTTTCTTCTTTATACATAATATATATATATATTTTATAATAATCTTATTAAATAATATTATTATTCTTTTTAATCAATGCCAGCAAAAAACAATTTTTTTA
>VKHH01006870.1:0-14639 GCA_015144975.1 Epipyxis sp. PR26KG | reverse complement strand
TATTATTATTGTTATTATTATTATTATTATTATTATTATTATTATTATTATTGTTATTATTATTATTATTATTATTAATATTATTGTTATTATTATTAATTATTATTATTATTATTAATATTATCATTATTATCATTATTATTATTATCATTATTATTATCATTATTATTATTATTATCATTATTATTATCATTATTATTAAGCATATAAATATCTCTTAAAACATAATAATTATTAAGCAATTATGTGTAGTAATTATTATAAAACGATCATACATCATAAAAATATAATCATTTTCAAAATTAACTAAAATAATAATGATTGAAAATAAATCATGTAAATTATTCGGATGATTTATTTCATTTCATTAGATTTTCGGATTTTATGAGAGCAATTGTAGCAATGGAATTATTGTTCCAACAAAGGTTTGTTGTATAATATCAAAGATTATGATTTTCGTTGATTATATAACTGTTATTATCATATATTTGTATTGAATCATAATGGATTATGGATACGATATGAATCAGGCATGTTGAGTTGAATGAGAATAAAAAATAATATTTATTTATTATTAATTGACAGTAAACTCGTAAAATAATTACAAATAGCAATAATATTATTACTTCTTGAATTTTCCTTGGAGTGTCTTGGTCAAGCTATAATCAATGGTCATTATAATGTAAACTTTAAATAAGTGCAAATAATTATCATATAAAACTGGTATTACAAAAAGAATAATTATTATTATGAGAATATAAAACGCTTGAAAATGTTTTTGAAAATATAAAAGATAGAATTGAAATATTATTTTAATACTAGTGATGCTATAGATGACAGCAGATACATCATAGTTCTCGAATCATATCAATTAACATTTATTTTATTATAATAATTTTATTATTATTATTATTATTATTATTATTTTAATGTTAATAAAACTTACTTTCAGTTTCGTTATGCATATTATGTATAATGAACATCGCTTAGGCGGAATCGGATCAACCACAATCGATTGAATCTCATGATGTATATTAATACCATGGTACTTCATCTATAATAATTATCATATACAACAGGAGCCATATAATTATGATTAAAATACGATTATAATATTATTAAAAACTAATTTTAAAAATCATTTTTTTTTAAATCTGAAAAATAATAATATTGAGAATTCTCTGCAATTCTAAATTATATCATTGTGATGAAATCTGTTAACGATGAGTAACAAAAGATCAATTATTAAAATATATTTATGATTTACATTATTATCAAAATAATAATGTATAATATTCTTACTTCTAAACTCTTCAAAATATCATCTCTTCCTATAATATTTCCTAAACCAACTATTGTTAAACAAGCATTCTCTGCATAATATTTCTTCAACGATTCAATACCATTATTATTTTTAATAACATTATTGTCACTACTACTATTATTATTCTTCGATAAAGTATGTTTATTATGCTGATCAATATGATAATAATAATCATCTAAAAAATCCAATGATTCATCTTCTACAGTAGGTTTATATGATTCACCATTAGTTGTTTCAATATATTTTACTAAAATCGCAGACAATTCCTCTGATTTCAACTTGATTGGATCAATTTTAGGCTAAGGATAACATGATGTTAGGTAAAAATAATTTATATGACAAAATCAACAAGCAATATCTTGCTACAGTATTACTGTCGTTATTAAGGCAATAAGAAAAATTTGGTTGCTAATTTTGATTATATTATACCTCATTTTTTAGTTCATCAACATCATCTTCATTATTATCAATAACAAACTGATCTGAAGCAGCACGTTCACGTCGCAGTTGTCTTAATTCAACCTTAATGGATTTTATCTTATTTGTTAATAATAATAAATATGGAGCAGTAGATGTCATGAGAGATCGCGCAACAAGCAATCGCTTATAGTTGAGCAGATGCCATGAGAGGTGAATGAGTAAGTTAGCAATAGTAATACTTTTATCAATTTATCAACAACTATATTAACTCTTATTATTTATTTTAGTAGGATAACTTATTTGGATTTACCTAATATTTTAGTATAATAATATATGATATATGATGATATACTCAACAACTTAATTATTAATAAATATAATACATAATATATAATATATACCTATACCAGTTCTATTAAGTTCGTCTTAAAAATCCGGAAAAGACGAAACGGACCATGGCAAAATATGATGAGTCATCAAAATGATCAATGATGATGAAGTTGAACATCAACCAATTTCTTCTGGTTTGTGATTCGCTATGAAAAAATTAAATAAAATTTCATATATACACAATCAACTTATTCAAGTAGGGTGCCGTACGCTGTAAGTTACAGTAATTAATTCATTATCATTTGTTCATCCTATGATATTTATTTATTTTATTATTTTCTCAATGATATTATCGTGATGCTTTTTCTCTAAGTATTGTAAATTATTGTGGTTTCTATGTGTTGTTAATAAATAAACATACTTTACAGTAATTAAACGAATCATTGATTATTATATAATAATAATAAGTAATATAAGCATGTATTTTGTATCTTTTCATAGAAAAAGAAAAAGACTTATCTAACCTAACTTATCAATGAACTTGCTCCGTTTTGTATTATTTGGATTATTAAGTATCATGACATCGGGTTTAATGTCTTCAAGGTTTATCACATCATCAATAATTAAGATATCTCACTCAAAACCAGAAATAACACATGCTGGAACCAAATTATTTGCCACGACAGTACCAATATTATTGGAAGGCGAATTGCGAGAAGAGAGCTTACAACCATTATTCCAATCAGGATGGAGTGTAGTGAGTGGAAGAGATGCAATCAAAAAATCATACAAATTTGCTGATTTTATTAACGCATTTGGTTTTATGACCAAATGTGCATTGCATGCGGAGAAACTTAATCATCATCCTGAATGGTTTAATGTTTATAATAATGTTGATGTCACGTTGTCTACACATGACTGTAATGGCTTGTCAAAATTAGATATTGAATTAGCCACTATTATGGATAATATTCATAAAAGTAATTAATTGAATCAATTTTAAATAATAATTATAATACTAAATTGAATTCGTACATAAGCATTGTTTAATTTTGCCATAACTTCATTTTAAATACTGTAATAATAATCGTATATCAAACAATGAGATAATTGTCACTTTCCAAACAATTAAAAAATTAATATCCCCTATTAAAATGATTAACTTGAAGTTTATTAAGTTTTCCGCTTAAGATTTTAAAATTTGAACTTGCTCGTATTTTCTGGAAGCACATCACAAAAGAAATGCTAACGCCTGATAATACTATTTTTCTTGAGGAGTTGCAGCCATAAAGTCGATAGAAACTGCATGTGCATCACACCACTACATCATAATAAATAATAAATAATAAAATTACAAAATAATAATAATAATACAAGAAAAATAATAGTAAACTAATTGATTATATTATATTACTGTAGGATATGATAAGTGATAACTTAGTCCATCCAATAAATATAAAAACGTTTTATCACAATAAGATTCTTCCATCTGGTATCTTATAATAATAGTAATAGTAATAATAATAATATCATATCTCGTTATTATTTCTAACCTCTTGAAACAATAATTGTACATATGGGCGTTGATGCTTATATCGAGTGAATATTCTAACATAAGTCTCTTCAAACTCTTTCGGTATGAGTCGACTAATTGAATCTATAGCATAAAATAAATATGATAGACAATAAATAAATAATAAAAATTATGATATTATAAAATAATAATGATTGATGAGAATATTATTATTATTATTATTATTATTATTTAATTCATTGAAAAATGTTTTGGTTCGTGTCATTCCAAATAATGCAATATTGATTACCTGATGGCACAACCCCTACTTCCCATTCTTCTTTTATGATTTCTGTTGATTTATGATTATTATTTTGTTGTTGTTTCAACTCAAGTAATGATTGATAAATATGATTATAGTTTTTGTTAGAAGAATGAAGATTATTATTAGCATGAGTTTCTCTTTCATTATAAATACTACCATTATTGTTATTATTATCATTATTATCATTGGCTTCAAGAGTAATATACTGTACTAACTCCATCGTATTATTCTTTTTCGGTCTATAAAAAACTGTTGAATCTAATACAGGATTTAAGTTTCCTTTACCATAACCCATTTTAACAACAGTGCAGAATATATCTTTATCATCAATTTCACGAAATACATTAAAAATATTATCATTATTATTATCATAATGAAGCATTTCTAAAGAATGTTTGATTAATAATATTTCTTCTTGAACACGTTTAGTAATATTTTTATTGGATTTGAATTTATTTTTTGATGTAATTAATTTTAATTGTAATTGTGGTGATAATATAATTTCACCAACAAATGAAAATAAATCACGTTTACGTAACCTTTTCAATGTCAA
Organism: Epipyxis sp. PR26KG; assembly: GCA_015144975.1. NCBI lineage: Eukaryota > Chrysophyceae > Chromulinales > Dinobryaceae > Epipyxis > Epipyxis sp. PR26KG. The sequence goes on along the minus strand of VKHH01006870.1, from coordinate 10,174 downwards.
TTGAGCTTGTTTTAATTCCTAATTATAAATAATGAATCAAATTAATGATTATAATAAAAAAAATTACAGTTTTTTAATTATATATTATAATTCCCTTTCCAAAATTGAAGGGTTGATCAATAATTTATAATTAAAAAAGTATCTCTAATGATATTATACAAGTTAAGCATCAAGGATTAATTAATTAGACAATTTTTAGAAAGGAAATCAATCGATATTCCATACCCGCATTAATTTCTCATTGATTATTATGATTATCAATTAAAATAATTTAATAAATAATAATTATCAAATATTATTTTGTTAATTATTTCATCAAATAATTCTATTATTATACTAACTTACTTTCATTGGACTGTTTTCAATTTGTCGAATAATATATTCTCCTAACTTCCAATAGGCATGTAAATCATCCGGACATTCTGACATTTTCCTTAAAATTGGTTCTTCATCATCATTACTGTTATTTGATCGGCCAGGTATGAGAATATATGGATCAGACAAAATAAATGCTTCAGATATCATAAGTTCGACTGCTTTACTCACTCTATGTTGATAAGCTCGTTTATGTAATGCATATCTTGTATGAAACAGCTAAAATAGTCATATTATTATTGTTATTATTATTGTTAATAATAATAATATTATTATTATTGTTATTATTATTGTTAATAATATTATTATTATTATTATCATTTCAGAAAATTAAAAGGTATTATTAGTTTTGGATATTTTTAGATACAATGACATAAGAATAAAATATAAAACTAACAAAACAAAAAATATAGTTATACTATTGATAATATAAAATCTGTTTCTGTTTACCTCTAATATATTCCATGCTTCTTTTGCATGAAAACAGATTTCTAACTGAGTTGAGCTAATATTATTATTATTATTATTATTATTATTATGATTTACATTTTCATCATTTTCAAGAATATTTTCAAGATTATTATTATTCACATTATTTTTAATTTCTTTCCAAATATTTTTTTGGACACTTTTAATTTCATCATTATTATTGATGGTATTATTATTATCATCATTATTATTAATATTATTATTATCGATAGAAGATTTTCGAACTTTTGATGTTCGAATAGGTGTAGTTGTGACAGTGATGTTACTAGAAGGAATAACTTTCCTCTTTTTCAATGAACTACTATTATCATTGTTTTGTAAATATTGTGATTTTATTAATGGAGAATAATGACTAATATCATCACATTTTAAAACATTTCCATTCGAGTTCCTACTAACGGTAAATACCCTAGAATAAAAACAATAAAATATGAATAAGTAATCATGATATTAACGAATTAACACACCCAATAATAAATCCCAGGATGATATACATAAAATAAGTTAAATATTTTCAAATTTAGAATTTTTACTATAATTGATTTCATCTTCAAGCCAGAACAAATAATTTTCAAAATTGAAAATGATGAGGAATAATTCTATATTTCGCTAAATTATGATATTATTAACATATGATGAATAATTAACCTTGCAAATTTCATTAATCTTAATGCATCGAATCCTTTGTTCAAACCTAAAACATGGCAATCTCTTGAGAAATAATCAAATTTATCAACATCAATTCCATTTCTTTTGTTTGCAACAATATCATATAAAAACGATTTGTTTGGTCTTCCTTTCCATTTAAATCCATCAGGTGCGTCATGCTCATCACCTATCAAAATAATCAAGACCCGTGGAAATTAAAAATAAATTATATTTTTACAATATTATAATTATGATAAAATTCAAGTACAGGTAACTTAATCAAATATTATACCTAAAATCAATTCTTTTATGAAATGAACATCTTCCTCATTAAGTCCGTACTTAATAAATTCTGTAATCAAATTATTTTCTTCAATTAGAATATCTAGAATGCCTATGCTGGCATGTTCGTGAACAAACCGAGAATTATTCCGCAACGCTGGTAAGACATTTCCATCGAATAGATGTGAAAATGGTCCATGTCCTTGATAAAACATTGATGTAAAATTACAAATTATAATTATAATTCCAGTGTTCGTACCTAAGTCATGACACAATCCGGCTATTTCAAGGCATAACACATCTTGATCGGTAATACCTAGCTCAGGCTGAAAATTTCTTAGTTGTTCAACAAAATAGCGTGATAAATAGCTGACCCCGATGCAATGTTCGAATCGTTTGCTTGAAGCTGCTGGAAATACATAATAAACTCCTCCGAGTTGACTTATATCCCGCAATCTACAAATCAATAAATCAATAACAGATACATTGATACAATGATACAATTCATCAATTGCATCATGAAATTGTATTTATCAGCACCATTTCTATTGGACTACTAATACATGCATTGGTTGAATAACGTCAATATAAGTGTGCATACTACAGTTTGGTACCTTTGAAACTGTGGAGTGTCAACAATTTTTACAGCAAGGAGAGATAATTCAATGTGTCCATGTATTGGATCATTGAACACTTTTCCACTGCCACTCTTCAACATTGACTTCACCTACTGTACAGTATAAATAATACTGCTGCTCCTTCAATTTATATCATATACTGCAGCTATTATTGTTAATTTTTGTATGTCCCGTATCGTATACACTGTATAATATATAAATTGTATATATCCCTGCTGGATAACAACTTTATTATTTATTATATGTATTTATTTCGTCATCGAAAAAAAGACACAACAAAAAAACGCGTTTTACGTGTGAAAAAGCTGTTTTTTTACAGAGTAATAATGAACAAAACTTTTTCCACGAGTGTGAAAAAAAGTTTTGAAAAACTCGAAACTTATGTTTCTTTCAATTATTTTCAATGATTGCAAGCAAATATGAGATTATAATGCAAATGCTAATGTTTTCATATCAAAAGCATCAAATTTGATGTGAAATGAGCAAGTTAAAGTTAAAAAGGAGCCTGCTGGTCTACCTTTGTCGGATTTTTTGTTTTGTTTTGTTTTGTTTTAATACCGGGCGGCGGGAATAACAAAGGCCGCCGTTCATTTTTTTCAAAAATTCAAAAAGAAACGGAAATAGGAAAGAAATTTGGAACAATATAAACGTGTTTTCTGTTGTACATATAACATATTTCTCCTTCAAGTTGATGAACCCACAAAAGAGTGTTTCATGGAATATGTCCTTGACTCAAATTACAAATATTTTCAACAATATTATCTATAACTCCCCTTGGATATTTTTTAAAAGGAATGCAAGTTAACACAATACTAAGAAGATCTAGACTATTATTAACTCAAGTTTTAACAACGCAAGTTGTTTCATCACATCCTCCTAAAGTTATGAACGGTGCCTTTGGTGAGTATTATTCCAAACAACATGATATACCGGTATGATCGTATGATCATTGTGGCATTGTGGTTATTTTTATTGTGTTGATGTGTAGATGTGCTACAACAACAAATTCATTCTTTGGGAAAACGAAATACTGGGAGAAAAAGAACAATTTCGCTTCCATTAATAAGCTCTTACAGCAAGGTTACACTCGCGAGTTTTGTGGCAGCAGAAAATATACTGAGAAGAGCTTATTATTCCGTTCAGTCAAATGTAACCCAAAATAAAAGCACATATCTTGAGCGTATTGAAGAAACACAGCATGCAATGAATATAATGCAATTTTCTGGACGCAATTTTGCTGGAATCACTGCAGAAGGTTTTGTTCGCCAAGAATTACTTGGGGAATTTGATGGTATACAGTTTTCTGGAATTAATGTTTCCAAATGGACAGCAAAGAAAATGCGTGTTGATATGGAAGCTTATCGGCAAGATTCATCGAAGTATACCCTTTCTCTTGGTGCTGCAAGTGGACTATTTGCACAGCAATGTATGATTGCCGCAAAAAAGGAGCGTGGTAATTTGGCACGTGTTTATATTTACTTGAGTGGATGGCAAATTGCTGCAATGAAAGCAACTGAATCTCCACAACCAGACGTGAGCGCACATTCAAAAGATGCTGTTGTCAAAACAATTGAAGAAATCTATCGTTTTTTGCATCAAGCAGACCAAGTTGAAAAAGTTAAAATATTTCAAGAAATTGATGAAGCGCGTAAAAACAACACTAATGAAGCTAGCCTTAAAAAAATTTACAGAAAACTGGACAGCTTTGAAACGCATATTGTACCGATGATTGCAGATGTTGATGCAGGTTTTGGTAATACAGCAGCGGCACAAATGCTGATGAGAAGGTGCCTTGAGGCAGGTACATCTGCTCTCCAATTAGAGAATCAGGTTTCCGATGAAAAAAAATGTGGACATCTAAACGGTAAAGTTACTATTCCTCCTGCAGATACAGAAGCCTTTCTTAGAGCCGCTAGAAATGCTGCTATCGAAGCTGGTAATCCAGATGCTGTAATTGTTGCCCGAACCGATTCTCTGTCTGCGGGCTTAACAAAAGTATTACCACCAGAGAGACATAATGGATCATATGATTATAATAAGCACCTTGATATGAAAAAAGTTAACATGAAGGATATTGCCAATCTTCGTCAGGTTCTGCTGCATTGATTACTCATAATGGATATTTAATGCACATAGCGCGCGAACCACATGGTCTATATAAATTTAAGGAAGGAACAGGACAACAGCGAGTAATTGAAGACTGTAGACGCTTTCTTGATTATGGTGCTGATATGCTTTGGATTGAAACAGATAAACCAGATAAAAAAGAAATGTTGTCAATTATGAAGGAAGTTCGGAAGACTCATCCTCAGGCCATGCTTGTTTATAATAACTCGCCGTCATTTCCGTGGGTAGCCGAAACGCGTGTAATTCTCTATAAACAATGGCTTGCAGAGGGTAGGGACATGCAAGCATATCCTGACCCAAATAGCCATGATTTTACTGTACGACTTGGTAGCAAAGAGTTTAATAATACCGAACTTGATTTGGCAGCCTGTCGTTATGTACGTGAATTCCAGCGTGAAATGTCATTGGAAGCAGGTGTATTTCATAGCTTGATTACCTTGCCGGATTTCCATAATACCGCTAATGGTGCTCAAAAAATTGCAGAAGGGTATTTCAGAACTAAAGAACATGCAGACGAGATTGGCTGTGAATATGGCATGGGGCACTATGTCAGGGTTGTTCAGAATGAAGAAATTCGTGCGAAGCGTTCTTGTGTTAACCATCAGACTACAGCTGGAATAGGAATTAATAGTTTTCAACAGAAAACTGCGGGTGGAGAGCATGCCCTAACACCTGATGGCAAACATAATACTGCTAATTTGTTTGGAGATTTGATGCGGAACCAACGACAGTCAGTATAAACACTGGGAATGAAACCATAATAGCAACAAATAAGTAGAATGAAGTAACTTATTATCACATTATTGCTTCTGTATCATATTTCATTTTACTAATTTAGAAATTATTTATTATTGATTAATCCTTTATTTCACTATTATTGCATAACCTCATCGGTTTACGATAAGCGACGTTTCGTTGAAACGTTGTCATGATATTTATAACATTATCACAATCACACATAATAAACATTTGTGTAAAATTTAGCCTATATAAGTTATTAAATAAATTCTTATTTCATTATTATTATTTCTTTCTAATAATAGGTTACCATTTATAATAGAAATAATGTAACAACTCACTCCGTTTGCCAGCAGACCGTATTTGAGTAATTTCAAAACTTGATAGCAAGCATAAGGATGATAAAGTTTTATTTTAGTGTTTTTAATGGCTTCATACTTATATAGATATATGGTTCCGAATAGGAGAGTTTCATAGATAGTTTCATTTTGTTATATTATTGTTTATAGAATAAGGACGACATAGCGATCATCCAATACATCATCATAACGAAAAATATATCATCCATCTATACCAGGTATATCAAACAAAATATACTAGTATAGTATTTCAAATATTATGAAAAGAAAACAATTCTTATTTTTATGTGGAAGAAGTCATAATTAATAAATTTATATACATCAATAATACAATATGGACTGCCTGTTTATTATATCGATAACTATTACTATTATGTGTTTGCAGTATAGCATACATAATTAATTGGAAATCCAAAAGCATAATTTTATTAATCTAAATAATAAGTGAAATTAAATAATTTAATAAATCAAATCGTGCAAGATTGTGTATGCAAAAGAATTGTTAAAATTACAAACACAGCAAACTAAAAAACAATATAGGATAAATGTTTCTTATGTTTTTCATTCAATTCATGAACTTAAAATCATTGCTTCTAGCAAATAACAAATATTTTTTCATGTTTTAAAGATGACATTAAGATGTTATTATAATTTAAACCATTCTGCATTGATTAGATATCAAAATGTTTCTACTTTTTGATGAATTAATTGAATGAAAAACAAAAGAAAAAATATCCTTGTATAAATTTTGTTCTACCAAAATTTAAGTATCAACAGTAACAATTAGACCAGATTATTGCGAGCAATAAAAAGCATTATAATAAACAAAAAAATAATTATGATGGAAATAATTTTATTAGCTACATGCATTATGAAAATTTTAATAATAAGGTAGTAAAATCAGTAAGCAAATTGTCAAGTCAAGCGCATTATTTTTATGCTTCTGTATATTATTATTTGTCATAATATGCATCAGGAACAGAAATTATAAACACGCAAAATCTGAATAATATCTCCCATCATCAGATAATAATATACCAATACAACCTAATTCATTGATTTTGTCATGTACTAAATCATCATGTTTTGATCCAATATTAAATTATAATATTTGAGCAATATAATATTTATCAAAGTAATTGCTCAAATATCATATTTAACATACACAACAGAAATTTAAAATTTTAATCAATATGCACCTTCAAAGCTTTAGAGTTTCTGTCGTAAAAATTGATGAAGAAAGCTCCACAGTATGTCTCTGCGACACCATCATCATTCGTGCAAGTGGTTTAGCAATCAATTTTGTATGATTTAAAATAATAGGTCATGCATAGATCAGATATACAATACTACAATTATGCATAATTTCACGTAAATACCACAGTAAACAGTAAACAATTAACAGTAAACTTCATTAGTTAAATATAAATGACACTTTACTGGATAGATAAAAGATACACAATTAATTTATTGTTAAATAAATAATATACAGTAAGTGCATTGATTGATTACAATCAATATACTGTAAGTGTTTGTGAAGAGTGGTAGTTGAAAAATGTTGAATGAACCCAAAATCGCATACATCCCAGCATCCTACATTATTATATACATTTTGACATTTGAAACATACCATATACCGATATACCGACATACATATACCCAGACCCTTCTTCCAGAAATTTTGGGGGTTTCGTGTTTTTCGCAAAAAATAAAACGCCCACGCAAAACTGGAAAACAACGAAAAAATAATGCAGTTTTTCGCATTTACCCATGGATAAACTCTCTATTCCGATTCTATCAAGTACAAATCAAACTCTTAAAGACAATATTTTCCACGCGAAAATGACGGCTTAATATTATTGTAGCTTGGTGCTTGGTGCTGATCGAACATCATGAATAATGAATAAATTTAAGTGGACTGAAAGATTGAAACAATGGTTCGATTTGTGAAACCTAATGGTTCAGTTAATCCAGTGACTACTGTGCAGAAAAATGGGAGGGTGGATTTAAAGTTGAAAAATAAACGTATAAATGGAATCCAATATCCATATTCCAAAGAACAGTTATTCAGTGTTATATTATACATCTGTAATATAATTCTATTTTATTTATTATATAATCTCTTGGATTCTTTGATTCATCTATCAATCATAATAATTTCTTCAATTTATTCATTTATTGTTATCATCATATGGTCAATGATTGTGTTTTCGAATCCAGAGTTAATCGAAAATGAGAAATTAATAGTACCTAATTACTTGTGTTTGTTGTGTATCTTGCCAAAAACAACTAATCATTATTGTGGTCAGTGTAAAAAATATATATTTGGGTTGGATCATCATTGTAGTTGGTTAAATACATGCATCGGAACCAAGAACTATTTTCTATTTTTTTTATTGATTTCAATTCTTCCATTACAAATGATTTTACATTTCATTACAAGTATACATTTATTTTTGTCATTTGGAAGAGCGTCAAGGTAAAATTACTGTTACAAAAAATATTAATTTTAATTGTAATTTAATAAAATTTATTAACTTCATTTAGTATGGTTCATATAAATGGTGGTGGTGATTTATGTGGTGTCATAATAGGCGCGTTTTCTTTGGTAAGTATTCTGTAAATAACTTAACTAACCAACTAATATAATTTTTGTAATTAATATTATTGTTACAGATTGCCGCAGTATATGGAATAGCTTGTTCTTCATTATTATTTTTCCATATTTATTTACGCTTTTATAAAAGAATTACTACTTTCGATTTTATTTTGAGCAGACGTGTGTCAGCAAGGTACATTATCAAATAAATATTATCCGTTTGAAATTCTATTTTTGGATTATTTAATAGTTAATAATAATTGTGTGAATACTAACGAAATATTACAATCTCTCATTTTGCTGCGATGAAATTTATCATATATATATTTTGTTTAATGTTGTATATGGTATTTGTTTCAGAGCTGCCTTATTAGTATCAAGACAATATTCAAATCAAAGTTTAAATAGTGGCTCGAGTTTTAGCACAAGATTATTTGAAATAAGTGAGATGAAAAAGCAAAAGGATCGTGAATTATGGCAAGCAACTATGAGCAATAATAGCAATTCTAATAATAATAGTAGTAAAAGAAATCTATTATCTACATCAAATGCTGTTTCTTTTTTGAGACAATTATCATCGCCTCGTTCGGAGAGAAGTTTATTTTCTCATTATGGAAATGCTGCTGTTTTTCCAACTTTTGAAGGGTCAGTGTTGGATTGCAGTGGTCATTTTACAGAAAAAAATTATGATAATGTTGATATAATTGATATAGAGAATGAAGTTTATCAAGACGATTCTTGTGAAAATAATAATACTTTAACTAATAATGTATTGTTTTCATTGGATTATGATCAAACTACTACAACTAATAGTATCACACAACATAGCAATAATAATGATAATATAATATTGCAAAATTATGAGAAAATTAGAATAATAGATGACAAAGGTAATCATTCAATCGATCACATCGTTTCAGATTTTGATAATAGTACAATAACGAATATATCAGTTTTCTCAAATGGTATAATTCAAAACTTGGAAAATAATGAGATAACATTAGATGATAAGATCTAAAAAAAATTATTAATCAAATTGTCTTACCCAAAAATGGTTTTAATATATCGCACATTAGTTTACATAACGGTAAATAATGTGATTATTAGAAAAATTATTGTGTTTGAGGTGATTTTGTGGTGTTTATGTATGAGCTGTATATAATATTGAAATTTTGATTTTATGTTTTATGAATAATATACGAACGTTATAACGTATATACAATATTCAATAAAATAATTCGTACAAAACAAAAATAAAATAATAACAATAAATTCGTACTTATTTCATTTGATGTTCAATGGTTAATGATTATGAAAAAAATGTTTTTTTAATTCATTAAGCTTAATAGTTGTGATTTTCTTTTCTTATATACCCCCCCTGCCAGTGTATATCTCATACTATAATTGTTGAGATAATAGTACCTAGGCTATATAAACTCAAATAAATCTATTTTATAAAACTATAACAGGTGATGATAATGTATTATACTATTGAACTTATTTAATGACTCTAATTAAAATATGGTAATAAAAAAACATTATGTGTTTGTAAGATATTATTCGCAAAAATGGTCGAGACCGCACAAATGCAAGTCCCACCCCTTATCCATGGACATCCGGATATCTTAAGCGGGCATACATATCATGAATCCACAAGGTAAGCATAATATCACGATGTCAATATAATTAATGTCAGCTCATTCAAATGTTAATCATATAAATTATCAAGCACAGGCCTTCATACCTGATACGGAGTAGCAGTTAGGCCAACAATAATAGAAGTTTTGTTTATAATGACCCCTTAAATTGAAACCCCTTAAATTAAATAAATATAACTATACCATCTATTTATCCTTTCCAAGCCCCTTCGAGGGCTTTCCAAGCCAATTGAATATTACTATATATATATCTCAATTGAT
>VKHH01006869.1:0-14640 GCA_015144975.1 Epipyxis sp. PR26KG | reverse complement strand
ATCAGCACCGCGTTCATAGTTTTATACTTTATATCCATATAGAAGACTAATGCAAGTGAAAACTTGCTGTTATATCCCTTGGTTATGACAATCTCATATAGTTGGTTCGTATATTATGCAAAAATAGTTTCGGATCGATTTCTCGACTACCACAAATGCTTTCTAAAACCTTCTTGTAGATTTGTTATACCAATGCAGATCACTAATTGGTACCACTTAAAATGTTGTATCTAAAAAGTTAGTAATTTTATTTTATTTGGAAATGAAACCGTGAGATTTCTAGTAGCATCATCTTGTCGTTATATATTTTTCTCACAGTGGCGAAAAAACGTCAGAAAGCGTGAGGAACACAAATCCGAGTGACCATCCACTATACCATTATTTTTTTTATTGTATTATTTTAATTTCACAAGAGCGAGCAGCAAATGAAAGTGCTATTATGGCATATGTTTTATGGAATACTGTTTCAGAAGTGTCGACCAGCTGGTGCAATTTTTCTGAAAATAAAATTACAAAAATTACAGTAGTAAAATAACAACAACTACTAGTGGCGGTGGATTTTAAAATAAACTGACCTAGTTCAGATCGCTCAAATGTTTTTGCCTGTGTTAGAGCATAAGATTTTAAGCTGGTTTTCCAATATAGGCATCAAATCTTTCAAATTGCCCATTCCCCAAAACTTGGAAAGCATTGAAAACCATGAATGTATTGTTGGTGGAGAGAACTTATTTGTACCACCCGCCTTGCTTCAGCACCAAATGGTGACTTTCGAAGTAACAATCAGGTATAGATATAGGGTATATAGGTAAAAAGTCATCAGGGGGACCGGTATCTTAAAGCCTTTTCCATACCAAAATAGAGTCAAGAAAAACCTTTCCTGATGACCAAAAAATAGTCCAGAAAAGACGAATTATGATACTAATAGTAGTAGGGAAAAAAATCTTATTCATCATATCTTCTAGGTTTTCAAGAGAATTGCAAGGTTATTCAATTGATTTTATTATCTTGTACAGTTACCGTGGCTATGCAGTTAGTTCTGAAGTTGTTCATCCAAGAAGGTTCAATTAATTAAACCTCTATTTCGCAGTCAAATCAAATGATAAAATTAATGTAATCATTGTCTCTTTACTTGATGAAAGAAGGTCTGTCCCAAGATATCTAGAACTTCAAAGTATGGTTAGCGATGTTCAACTCTACTACTTTGCAATAACAGACGAAAAAAATGTAATTAAAGCAAATAGGATTTGAAGAATATCTGTAGCAAATTTCTAGATGTCTCTTTTGAAGGCCAATGATTGGCTTGTTTGTTCGTTGAGAGTTGAAACAAGTTAACCATCAATGCCAATTAATTTATTTCTCATCACACGCGTTTAATATTCTCTTAATGCCTCATTGATTCTGTTTTGCCTTGCTTCTTCATCTTCCTAAAGTGTTTTGAAAGAACCAATACGTTTTGCTTTGTTATCTATTTTGATACTCGCCAGCCATTTTTCTGGCGCTTATTCCAAGAAAATCCCCTTTAGTCCAGAATTACAAGCAGGATTAGAAGAAGTAAGGTTCAAATATAGACTTTCTATTTTATTCACCCATCGTTTTTATAGTTATTGTCATATATTTCATTATTTATATGAATTACATCTGTTTTGTTTTCTGGATTATCTAGAAATGCTTTTTTTGCGACAAGATGATGAATATAAAGCCATTCTGCGATACTATTTGTTTTCTTTGAAATATATAATCTTAAATATCTATTGTTTGATATTAATGGTTGTATGTATATAACAGCTCTTGTACTGCAATTCCACCTAAAGATACAATTGGAGGCAAGTGATCCTTAGACGATTGATCAGCTAAGTTATACTTCGATGCTCGATGTAGTACAAATAACACATTCAAGTAATTTAATAATAAATCTAGCTCGACATGGACATGGATGAATGACGAATAATAGATTGACTTATTTCACCAACCGCCTCTACTCCTTCTTCATCAAACAAGTCAATATTATCTATATCTTCACTTGCATGATCATTTTCATGCGCGATTGCGATTAAGCGTGGATCATATTTTGTTTATGTTCCGTATTTAAGTTTAATATGGGGACTTGCTGTTGATCTTCTAATTCAGCATACTCATAATCGCTATCACTTCTCATTATATTCGCTCAAGTTGATCAATCATTCTCTTTATTTTACTTTTATTAAGATGTGAAAATGAATCTACTCTTGCCAAAGTTGGATGATTGTCATAAATTCCAAGCATCCAATACATTAGTGTCTCGATTGAATTATGGAAATGACGAAAGAGTGGTAAGGTAGAGTTGGCTTGAGTTAGGTTTTAAAAAGTACATGCACCAACCATGTTGAGTTGAATTTTTGGAAAGTGACCACAGCAAGACAAAGTGTGAATTCTTGAATTTCAACATTTACTATTTGACAAACATCAGAGTAAATGATTTCCTCTCTTGATGCGACTGGAATCAAAGGCTTGTCAACAGAATATTCCCATCATTCAGCGACATTTTCAATATTATTTGTTATATTTTTCGATTTTACTGCAGTAAGTGCTTCATTTGCTTCAAATCGATCATGGGAAGAAGTTGTGAAGCAAGTTTTAGATTGGTGATGTTCAAAATATACATTGTTAGCATAACCAACAACGTATTATTCGAATGATGACTCAGATTTATTTGCGTCAACTGAGATCAAGTTAAATATTGTATCTTAATCAGTAAGTGAGGAAGTCGAAGAATACCAATCCACATTTATTGACTGATCCTCAATTTTTTGTTTGATTGATAAGTATTATTGTCCAGTCGTCACTAAACGTCTAAATTGAACTTTTGAATTGTATTATAAAAAAACAACAGAGAATAATCACTGAATATAGTCACAGGCAATATCTGCCATATACCAAAACTTGCGGTGTAAGAAGGTGAAAATGGTGAAAAATCATTATCTGTTTTTGTGCAAAAAATATATATCGAATGAGTCTGATTTTCAACTTATCGATTCCGATCCACTTCGTTTGGTCAAATCGCTCTTCGTCAAATCTTTTCTCATTTCTTCGTAATTTCTTTTTGAATTGCCTCTTTTCGTCAAATCCAATTAATTATGTTTTCATCAAAAATTACCGGCCGGGAAGTAACCGCCGCCCGGTGACACATCATGTTGATTAACTTATATTATTTCTGAGATGAGAATTCAATTCTTTATTATATAACCAATTCAATGTTGGAGATAATAATTAATTTGTGTTTTCAACAAAAGAAGAAATAACTGAAATGAAATTAAAAAATGAATGAAAAAGGGTGGGGAAAAAAGTCGTGGTGATGATAAAATGTTCATCCACTTTACATCTTTTACTTTTATATCACTTATTACTAACAATTGTTACTGCCATAATCAAGGTAAACTTTTAGATAATATTGATTTCGTTATTAACTGAATCTTGGTTTTATTGGTTATGTATAGTTTATTTAATTGAATATATACAGACCTATAACGTATTGCACTAAAAAATTTATACATACATTTTGCATTATATTAAATTTGTTAAATTATACTGTGTATATACTAGTTTTTATAAAAATGGGAAAAGATCACCGCGTTACTTTAACCAGAAGGCATGCCTACAGAACAACTCTGAATCGTATCAAAACGATTAAAACTCCAGGTAAAACCGAAACGTAGACATTAATGTTGCCATACTCTTGACATTTAATTCTCATTCAGGTGGAAAACATGCTGCCCAATATATCTCAAAATCAAGAAGAGGTCCAATTTGTGGTGATTGTCATTTACAATTACCTGGAGTAAGTTTTTATCTTGTTGTTGATGTATTCTTGTGTGATTTCTGCTGGGATTTTTATTGTGATCCCGATGTTTTTTTAAATGATCAAATTAAAATTAGAAAGTTATTGGGTATAAGTTATTACCTTATATAATAGATATGATAATTATACCAACGAACTGCTGCTTTTAATTGTTATTGCTTTTTTTAATGAACCTGAAAATAGATGTTGATTAATATTTCCAATCTCTGATATTTCTATTATTGTTAGATTAAGCACATGGATTCTCATGGATTTAAAAATGCTAAGAAGAGAGAAAAGACTGTTTCTCGTGCCTATGGTGGATCTAGATGTCATGTTTGCGTTAAACAAAGAATTATCAGAGCATTCCTAATTGAAGAACAAAAGATTGTAAAGAAAGTAATGGCAGAAAAACAGAAAAAGACTAAAGCTTAATCTTTCTGATATATTTTAATCCATGATAATTTTAAATTGGCAGTACGGTTGATGGTTTTTGTTTTCTTCCTAGTATATTAAGAGCTTAAACTGATTATTTATATCTGTCTCAATTTTGATCGCTATTAAGTTGAATAGTGCCCCCCTAATTGATACGTTTGGATTGATTTATTAAATTGTATAAAAATGGAATCGATGCAGGGTGTGTGTTGGAAATTGCAGACAAAGCTGAGTCTTGATCTAATCGCATTTTTATAAAACAGAAAATCTTTTCTGTTTTAATAATACAGAAATTTGTTTTTTTGTAGCACTTTATCTATGTAAATAATGAGCGCCACATCAATACTCACTTGAACTTTCTTCTGTTCAATTGAAGATTTGAATTTGCAGAAAGATATAATAATGCAACAAATCGTGATAATATATACAGATTTTTTTTGGCGCAAGTTGTGATAATCATTCACAGCGAAAAAGGAATGACTAAATATTGCACAATCAATAAATGTTCAATGATTCTCACTCATAAAATTAGATAACGAGAAAAAGACTTTGCTATTTATCAAAATTATATACATATAAATATTATGTCGTTCTATCAAGTATTATTGCTAATTGCGTAGCTTCTTCGACTTGTGTCTTATTTTCGTATTTAATCAGCATTTATAAGCTAGTATTCCAATCGTTCCGTAATATACATAAATCATATTTTTTGCTTGATACGTAATATCGAATCCAAAACCTTCTCCAATCACGCAATGCCATGCCGCACCAAACTTTTTATCAAGGGTTGCTTTTATCAGTTGTGCTGCAGCCTAAACATTGACATCAGTATTAATAAGAATACATGCTAGCTTGGATCACTCAGTCAAATAATTTAAAAAATCCTATATTAGACAAGAGTTTGTAATGACCAATTACCTCATAATTTTTGGTTTGTTGGTGTTTGTCGACCGACATTGTTATCACTTCCATTGATTCCGAGGCCATCTCTGTGGACATATCCACACTCTAAATAACATACCAAGAAAATTCATTAATAATTAAAATAATCCCACAGCAGTCTTAAATCCAATGACAAATTATTTTAACTTTCACATAAAATCATAAAATCATAAAATCACACAAACATCATTAGCAATTCGGTACCTTTGTGAGTGATTTAACACTCATTTCTAAGTGAACAATCGATCAAAGTACTTTTTAAAAGAGAGCTTGTGCAGATATTCTCAATTTTTGAAGATATTAGGTTAAAACCACTTTCCTTGCTTTATCCCTGTTTGTATCATTTTATCCAATGCTAAGCGTTTCATCGAATTTGTAACGAAACGGTTTATGTCAAAAAATAAGCATATTTCATACATACCACTATATTTGACTAAGCATTTTGAAATATATCAAATATCTAATCTATTTTAATTTTTACTTTGTTTAAGTTATCCGGTGTCCAGTCATTGTTGGAGAAACGGTAAAGTTCAATGGAAGAATTCAGAACATTTCATTTTTCTCAATTCTTATTCCACGAATTCCTTTCAAGGATTTTCAAACGAGTTTATTGAAGACCGTCTTTTCACACAACTTCTTTTCTGTAAAATTTTATATTGATTACCTTTGCAGATATCAAATATTATCGTCCAATAAATTGTTGGTGTTTTCTTTACTTTCGATCCTGCAATAATAAAATTTATTATATAATATAAAGTACGTACTGCAACAATTTGACGTGATAATAACATAATTCAGTAGACCTTTTCGATCTCTTTGGTTAATTTTAATAACTTTTTATCGTCACATTGTCGCTGTTAGAAGATTTGCAGTAATGGATATGAATATACCTGAGAATGCAAATTCGGAATGTGTTGGACCATCTTCGACTCAAGCAGGTAAAAGCGAAGCTTGCGCTGGTTGCCCTAACCAGAAGGTTTGTTCATCGAACTCATCTGAAAACAAATCTGGTGCTGATCCAGCATTAGCATATGTTCAAGATCGTATGTCACTAGTAAAACACAAAATTTTGGTCTTATCTGGTAAAGGTGGAGTTGGTAAGAGTACTTTTTCTGCTCAATTAGCTTATGCACTAGCTCATGAAGGAAAACAAGTTGGATTATTGGATGTTGATATATGCGGACCCTCGATTCCTAGAATGTTAGGATTAGAAGGGCATGAAGTTCATCAAAGCGCGTCAGGATGGTCTCCAGTTTATGTGGAAGATAATCTTGGTGTTATGTCAATTGGATTCATGTTACCTTCAAAAGATGATGCTATTATTTGGCGTGGACCACGTAAAAACGGTCTCATCAAGCAATTTTTAACTGATGTTGTATGGAATGAATTAGATTACCTAATTATTGATACACCACCTGGTACATCTGATGAGCACATATCAGTTGTTCAATATCTAAAATCAACTAAAATTGATGGAGCTGTTGTTATTACCACTCCACAAGAAGTATCCATGGCAGATGTAAGAAAAGAATTGAATTTTTGTAAAAAAACAGGTATAAAAATATATATTATTTAGCAGTTAAATTGTTCCAAATTAATATTTTCCCCTTTCATTTGCTCTCTTAAATAGGAATAAATGTTCTCGGAGTTGTAGAGAATATGGCAGATTTAAGAATCCCATTAAATTCTTTATTACTACCTAATTCAGGAGTGAAATTAGTAGATGCAAACGGAAATGATGTGACTGATATTATGACACAAAGGTATTAAATAATGAATTTCTATTTTCATATTTAATTATAAAAAAATATGAAATTTATTATCACTTTATTATCATTTATTTTTTAGGATAAGGAGTCTTTGTCCAGAGTTACTAGCAACGTCGTTGCAATCGAATTTATTTAAACCTCCTGAAAATGGTCAAATCCAAACTACACCAGCTGACATGGCTAGAAATTTTGGAGTTCCATTTCTTGGAAAATTACCAATGGATCCAAATATGATGTTTGCTTGTGAAAATGGAAAATCCTTTTTACAACATTTCCCTACTTCCGTTGCTGCTGAACCATTGGCAAATATTGTAGATAGGATATGTAAATCAGTATCACAAAATCAACTATTAAATTAACGTTTCATACATAAATATTAGTCTAAAGCCTGATCAGATTCTAGTGAACTATAAAATTGAAAATAATAAATACTGAACACACTTTATTTGTGTAATAATAAGTGATTCATATGATTAAAAATTACTCATTGCAAATTATATGATTGATATGTACCAGTCATTTATTGATTTTATTACTGTACAGTTAGTGGATATTTTATGAACAGAATTTTCATCTTTCAAAATTTTCTTGATAATGTGAAGTAAAATTTTGTACAGTAAAGTTTCTTTTTGCATACTATTTGATATTCGCATCTTGGATCACCAATTAATGTGTAGCAACGGAAAAGAATGTAATTGATCCCTACCTTCGCACTAAAACCCACTTCCTTGAAATCTACTGGTAACTTACAGTAACTTTATAGATATTTTTCTACTAACTGAAAAACGGAAAAATCGATACTATAGGTATTTCAAGTTTAATCTAATGATAGATATTTTCGTTATGAGTCCTTAAATACTCAAAACAATGTAAATTTCTTTCATATAGTTATGCTGTTTTTATTTATCGTAGTATTTGTTCCAAAAACATATCCGGATATATATCAAGATATATGAAACTATAAGAATAAATGGAATGCAATTCCAATTCCGGAATTATATTCATATATTTATATATTTTGTGGAATTTATTGTAATCATATTATTAGATTCATTTCTATTTCAATGTCATGCTTATTACGTATTACTGGCGCGTGGACTAAGGCAGGTGTTAGTAGTTGTGTTAAAGTGGAGGGAATTCATCGCAAGGAAGATGTGATATTGTTAGATTGTGGTTTTTACGATACAGAAACATTATCAGCAAAAATTGTATTAGTTAGTCATGGACATATGGATCATGTTGGCGCTTGTATAAGTCATGCTCGAGCAAGAGCATTGTCTGCATCACCAGCGACTTACTATGTCCCAATGCATATTCTTGAACATTTGAACAATGCTAAGAGTGCTTTCGAATTTATGGATGGATCACCAATACCAATGAATATTGTTGCTGTATCTCCAGGAGATTGTATTTCATTAACACCTCGCATCAAATGTGTGGTGATACCAACAACTCATCGAGTTCCTTCACAGGGTTATGCTTTATATTCAGTATTACCAAAGAAAACTGCTGTCACAAACAATTCAAATGATATCAATATCAAGGAAGATATATCTAAAATTACCAATGTTGAGTATCACACTGAAATATCGGTAGATAATTTCAATTATAGTAATAACGTAGAAAAAATTAACACAGTTACTGTGCAAGAAATCTTTCAATATAGTAATAAAACAACGGATATTGTAACTGTAGCGAATCATGACAATAACAATTTACTGCAAACGCCACGAAAAAATAAATTACTACCAGAATATCAAAATTTTAGTTCAGATCAAATAAGACAATTAAAAAAGGAAAATCCACAAATTCAACTTTATGAAACTCAAACCATAGTTTATGAAGAAATCTTAGAATTAGTTTACACTGGGGATACTACTATAGAAGCAATTGTTAATCCAACTAATTCGTTTATATTATCAGCAAAAATTCTGATAATAGAATTGACTTATTTGGATGGTGATATTAATAAAGCAGCTCAATGGGGACATATTCATCTCCAAGATATAATTAATAATTATCATTTATTTAATAATGATTCTATTGAATCTATTATTTTTGTACATTTATCACAAAAATATTCATATTCAAGAGCAATCGAATTAATTAGAAAGCAATTACCATTAGATTTATTACGGAAATGTAAAGTCAATTTAAAAAGTTTTGGTGCAAATGAAGTATTAACTGATTTGTCAGATAATCAATGGCAAAATAATAGTAATACACAAGTTGGATGGGGATGGTCAAATATTACTGCTAATCATAGAAATAATAATAAAATGAATTATAAAAATGATTCAAA
Organism: Epipyxis sp. PR26KG; assembly: GCA_015144975.1. NCBI lineage: Eukaryota > Chrysophyceae > Chromulinales > Dinobryaceae > Epipyxis > Epipyxis sp. PR26KG. The sequence goes on along the minus strand of VKHH01006869.1, from coordinate 5,378 downwards.
TTCAAATCAGCATTATTACAGAAATCAAAACAATAATGATTATATATCTCAAAATTCACAACAAAGTAATAATCAAACATCAACATATAATAATTATAATAATAATAGTTACAATCATAATTATCACAAATATAATAGTAATAACAATCAAAATAAGTATTCTCGAAATAATAGCTATAATAATATGAATAATAATAATATGAATAATAATAATAATAATAATAATAATAATAATATGAATAATAATTCAAAATAATACCAATAATAAAATAAGAATCCTTTTGTTATGTTGCTGTTCAATTTTGTATCTTTTTTCTCCATTTTTTCTGATGCATATTTAATAATTTAATGTTTGAAAAATAGAATTATTTTACTTTCTTAAGTTCGATGAATAATTGCTAACTCATAAGACGAGACCCTGGTTTTCTTCTGAAAGTCATAAATCTTTTAACTTAGAGTATCATGAACAGAGAATATGACTTTCAACAATAATTATATCAATTTTGGCTGTTTACCATTTACATGAAATACAATAAGCATAATACAAAGTTGCTGCATGTAGAAATAAGAAATTTGTTATTGAATTTCGATGTTTTTGTGAAATCTGATAGATTTCGAAAACGTTATTAGATGTTGATAAGTTACCTTTATTCGATAACTTGAGACACTTCTTACTTTTCAGTTTGATTATTAAATAGTTTTATATTCTCGACACTTTACATCTCGAATGACACTCGAACTATAAAAACAAATTTTTAAGACTATACAGCATGAAAAAAATTGTAATTTTAAGCTTTTAATCTGTATGATAGTGCATATTTGTTATCACTCTCATTAATTCGTTAAGCTATCTACATCTACTGTGTAACATGACACAGACTCACTATTCAGACATTTTTTATTCTTTAAATAATTTTTACTCTAATAAATCATTTATTTTAAATGTATATCATATTATTCCAAATGATATCAACTTGTTAATTACTTAAACAATAAATACTAAATTCTATAACAATTAATTAAATTGAATTTTAATGAGTTTAAAATCATAAAAGTCATCATTGAGAACGATTTAAAAATAAATAATTATTGCAATTTGCGAAATGATAATTCTAACACCATATAGTACATTTCATTTTAAGACATATCATTTCCAATATTCCGCAGTTTTTCAGGTAAAGAATTAAAAAATGGATGATGACGAGCATCTTGGGCTGTTATTCTTCTGGTTGGATCATACACCAGCATAGCCTGCAACAATTCCACTCCTTCTTCTTCAAGTTTTGGAACTAAATGGTGAAGACTATCGGGACTAATGTAAATAGGAAAATCTTCTTTCCAATCAGGTAATTCAGAAATATGAGGGAAATTTGCCTCAGTTGGTGTACCGAGACCTCTAAAAATAGTATCTAATTGACTATCTTCTGATGTACCTGTGAACAAAGGTGTACCATTCACCATCTCTGCAAAAATACATCCAATAGACCAAATATCAACAGGAGTTGAATATTTTCTTGATCCCATTAAAACATCCGGTGCACGATACCATAGTGTTACCACTTCATGAGTGTATGATCTCACTGGAATTCCAAATGCTCTCGCTAAACCAAAATCAGCTAATTTCAAGTCTCCTTCTCGATTAATTAATAAATTTTGAGGTTTCAGATCACGATGCAAAACACGATGATGATGACAATAAGCTACACCAGTTAACAATTGAAATAAGAATGATTTCACTATACTGAGTTCCAGTCCTCCTTCACATACATCAAGGTATTTTTTGAGATCTTGATCGAGATATTCGAATACTAGTGTCAATTTCCGCTCTGTGTGTACAACATCATACAATCTAAAGCAAAAAAGTTGTAAGATTTGTTCATAATATGAAGCCAAATTTATTATCCAGTCCTATACGCTTTTCGCTATACCTCACAATATTAGGGTGCCTCAGCTCTTTTAATAAAGATATTTCTCTAATGGCTGTCGATGGAATTCCCTCATCTTCAGCTTCTAATCGTATTCGTTTAAGTGCAATTATTGTTTCCGTGACCCTATCTTTCGCTTTGTACACCACTCCATAAGTGCCTTCACCAATCTTTTCCAACTTTTGATATCTCTCCATAGCGAATCAATTTCAATTAAACTCTTCGGCGAATCAGTTGTATTACAGTTAAAATAAATAATAAATTACTTATCTCTCGATAATTTGTTGTGTATCTAGTATTAATAATATACAAACAGCAGCGTAAAAAAGGTGGGAGTTATTTTACGGGATGGATGAATTCATTCATTCACTTAACTTAATACTGTAAAAATATTAGGCTATACATAACTTTATTCATATCTTTACAAACAAGAATAAAGTAGGAAATATTATTCTATGGGACAAACAACTTAAAAGAAAAAAGATATTCGACTAAAACAATATTGCAGTTTGTTACAGTATGTTTATTTAATAGGCATTCTTTTTTGTTTTGTTTTGTTTTGTTTTTAAATCTTATTACAATTATTTCATTCATTCATTTATGTACCGCTCATTCATTCATTCATTCAATCTGTCTAATATATTTATTCATTCATTCATATTTCTAATATTGTTATTGGTTATTTACATTGAATTCCTTATTCGTTGAATAGCTGTATCATTCTGTTTGATAATCCTTAAGTGGTAAGTGGTATAAATTTTTGTATTCGGTATCGGCATTGTAGGAATTTAATTGATAAACTAAACCAAATTCAGTTGTTAATATTATATCAGTTTTCAAGAATGCCAATCGAAAATCTATACATTGCTCGTGTAACAGATGGCTTAATTTTGGTAAGCATTTTACAAACTAGTATGCGGTGAAAAATTCAAACATTTAACTAACAATTAATTGCATTATTCATTGAATCATAACCATAGTCATAACTGTTTATGCTATAGTAATATTGTAACTGTTATTATTTATTCTCCATTAGTTAGATATGTTAGATTATTTTGTTACAATATCTACATAATATTATTTTCATTCATTAATAATCTCTTTGTGTCGAAGGTTGCATCAATGGATCATGGTGCAAATGCAAATAATGAAAAAATGGAAGTTTTCAAAAGTCAGGTAATATAACCTGTTGTGTACTGTATGCTATTATCACTATTTCATATTATGAGAAGCTTTTTTATATAATTATAAATATGTATGCAATATTTGTTCATATAGGCGAAACAATTATTGAAAAAGTTCAATGCTCGTTCTCCTTCAAAAATGAGTATTGAATCTGAACCGTATATCTTCCAGTAAGTAATATATTTTTCAGTTATATAATTATTGTAGTAAAAAACTCATTACAATATTCTATATAGTTTTTTTTGAATTAAGAGTGTTATAATGAATAAACTTTTGTTTGATTTCACCATTAGTTTTTGACCGTGATCTTCTGATGATTTCCTATCATTTTATTATTAGCTACAGGATCATTACTATTATAATCACTATTTCCATTATTGTGATAATTATTATTCTTGTTAGTTTGTGATTTCTGTTTGTATTGGAATTTATTATTTTTAACATTTGAATTTTCTTTTCTATTTACAACAACATCTCTCTATATATTTAATACAATTCTCTATTCACTAATTTTAATATTTACTCAAAAAGTTTTTTTGCACAATTGAAGTCAAAATTATTGTAGTTCGAGTAAGACAAACCAAGTACAATTAAGCAAAATCTTACTAGACAAATATTAGAATATTAAAATAAATTAATTACATGCTGAGATATTGTTCCAAATAGAAAAGAAAATTCAAATATGTATCTCAATATGTTTTAGATTTTATCTTTATTATTAATATTTCCTTCTTTATTTTTGTATGTGTAAAGTTATGTAATCGACAATGGGATTTGCTATTTGACATTAACAGAGAAGAATTATCCTAAAAGATTAGCTTTCCTTTTCTTAGAAGAAATTTCAAAAGATTTTGAAGAAGATTTAAAAGCAGAATATGGAGATGAGTAAGAAATCATAATTATTATCAAAATGATATTTATAATTTTTTTATTATATAAATATTTATTATAGTTGGTTACGAACAGTTGAAACAGTTGGTCGACAATATGCGTTTATTAAATTTGGTACGAATATAATAATAATAATAACAATAATAATAATAATAACAATAATAATAATAACAATAATAATAATTAATTTTTTTAATAATAATAATAAATACTTTTTTGTATTTTTTGTTTAAAAATGACTTTAATATTATATATTATTCATGTAGACCGTGTGATACAAAAGAAACGAAGAGATTATTCTGATCCAAAATCAAGTGCAAATATGAAGAAGTTGAATGATGATTTACAAAGCATACATAATATTATGAGAAAGACTATTGATGATGTTCTTGATAGGTCATTATTATCATATTCAAAATAAATAAATTATTATTATCTTATTATTAACAACAATCAAATCAAAAATAAAATAATAATAATAATAATAATAATAATAATAATGTGACTTTTATATTGATATTTTAACATTATTATTATTTTATTAGACAAAATAAGTTAGATGATGTATCTGAAATTTCAAAAAATCTCTCAGAAGAATCAAAGAAATACAAATGGGGTGCAAAGCAGTTATCTGTTATGGTAAAATAAAACTTCCAATTTAATAATATTATTATTTTTAATTTTGAATAATATTATTTTCTAGGCATTATACAAACAATGGGCACCATTATTAGTGATTGTATCATTAGCTCTCATAGTATTAATTATTAGATTTGTTTGGTAATAATTATTATGATCCTCGCCTTAATCATATCATGTAACCATAATGTCATCATGTTAATATGATGTCATAGCTAATTTGCAGTCGTTCATATCATATAATATGTCAATTAATTCATTTATAAAATACCAGAAGAAAAATAATATTTAATTTTTGATTTAAAATTTTTTTAAAATAATAATGCTGAATTTTGAATTTCTTTTTGATTGTTTAAGTTTTATTATAATATATTTTCAAGAAGCTTAATTAATGTTTTAAGTTTTGGCTTAGAAATAAGAGGATATGTTTATCTTATCATTATTCAAATATTAGTATTATGTTTGTATACTATTAGGAAATACTATATATATATCAAGGGAATATATGAAATGATATTGATTTAATATTTTTTTTTAAATATTTTTATTTTGGATTAATATGAATATTGAAAGTTGTCAGTTTCGCTTTTGTTAAAATAAAATCATTCCTTATTATTATTAATATTGTACGCACTATTCCCAATGACTTTTATGACTATAATGATTGGCACTGATAATGCCTCAATTGCTCGAAAGAACTTGTCGTTTTGTTCCAATTCGAACGCCTGTTTGTATCCG
>VKHH01006868.1:0-14642 GCA_015144975.1 Epipyxis sp. PR26KG | reverse complement strand
ATTTCGACTTCAATTTGTTATGTTTTACAATATAGCAGTTTCGTAAACAGTTTCATTTTTTTATTAATTAATTAATTCAAATTTTTTGTAAAAATGAAATGTAAAAGACGTGTTTGTATAGGTAGTCCATATTGTTTTGGTCATTTACCAATATATTTACATTTAAAAATAATGACTTCGACAGGAGGGAAAGGATTATTTGCATTTGATAAAACAAAAGAAAATAATGAAATTATTGTATTTAAAAAAGGAAAAAGGTACTGTAATTTGTGAATATGGAGGAAAATTGATCACTTATGATGAATTAGATGATCGTTATGGTGATTATACATGTCCATATGCAATGCATTTATCAAATCAAATAGTACAAGATTGTGCATGTAAAAGAGATGTTGGAAGTATTGCAAACACAGCAAATGTAAAGAAAAATAATAATGCAGAATTTTATGTATCAACAGCACCAATCAGACAAGTTAAGTTACGTGCAAAGAGAAATATATTAAACAAGCAAGAAATTTTAATTGATTATGGTGATGAATATTTAATGCATGAAAATGGAGTTCTTCGGTGATAGTAAATGTTCTTTGTCCCTTGTCAATTTTATTTATCATATCAAGATGCATTTGTATTAATTTTAATTTATATTCATACATCATGTTATTTTCATTTATAAGTGTGAATGAACCTATTGTTAAATGGGGACATAAAATGTTAAGCCACCGGTCAATCATTCTTTCTTTCTTCATTTTGAGCCATAATTCATTTGTTGCTGTTTCTTCTTCCTTGGTATATATTCCTTTTTCGTTTGATTCAAAGAGTAATGTAATTTTAAACATTCTATATATTTTAAAAATATAAAAATAATTAAATAATAAATATTTTGATTTAAAGATTATTTATATATAATATTCTATAGAATGGATCACATTATTATTGAAATAGAAAAATTTGAGCACAATAATAAAATAATTCAACAATGAGTAAGTATAAATACCTATATTACTTGTTGTAGTCATTAAATCATTTAACAGTACATGCCATATAAAATTGTTCCATTTCCTAAAAACTATTTTTTGAATTATTTATTTCGTCTAACAGTAGTGCGGTACTACATAATAGCTAATCATTCCATAATATTATAACAGGATCATCAGAATGTATGTTGTTCCCATTTTAATCATTTCTACCACGACATTATAATAATCAAATGTTGCTATTATACTAATGGCTAGGGCATTGCGAATTGATTATTTCTTCAAGATCATCTATAATAATATCATAATATATACATTTTATTATAATATAATAATATGACAATGAAGATGATATATGAGTAATACAATAATATCTTTGCATAATACCCTGCCATAATATAGCTTATTATTAATTATTACCTTGTCTATAAGCGCATATTTCATTTGTAAAATAGTTATACACTAAAAATAATGACCATTAAATAACAGTACGAAGAAAATAATAATAATAATAATAAAGACAAGGGTAGACATCACTGAACAATTAACAAATTCAATCCAGCCCCGCTTTTTGGTAGAAAAACCACTTGTTATAACCGATGCATTGGAACCTTTCGCAACTAATAAATAAAAACAATAAATTATAAACATTAATAATAATAATAATAAGAGAATAAATATAATAATTATTATTAAGTTTAAAAAGCTAATTGCATGTTTATATCTTCTTCTTATAATAATGATAATGAATAAACAGTTTATTATTATTATCATTATTATTATCATTATTATTATCATTATTGAAAATTAATAATATTATGAATAAGATTATTATAAAATATATACATTTTAAAAAAATAATATATTATTATGTTTGAAAGATAATTGCTTTTTGTATTTTTTTCAAATTTATCAGGCATAAAATCGAGAAATGTCATAATAATGATAAAATAAAAAGTTTATTATTATAAAATACTGCAATAATAATAACAATAATAATAATAACACTGACCATATCGCAACAACTTCAAAAGGAATCCAATTTCCCAATCCTTCCAATCATTAATAACAGTATAACCATACTTTTCTTCCAATATCAGATATACTAGCAAAAACTTTATTTTCATTTAAAATGCTTGGATTTAGATGAAGAAAATCTTGATAAAATAGTTCAAGATGATCTATTTCAGTAAATTCATATTTAATGAAGCTAGCAGCACGTTTATCTGAGAGTTTATGTTTTGAGAATAAGTCAGGAATAGGACAAGATTCGAAATGTTTAATAATGAATAATCATTTCATTAGATATTGTCCAAGCTGGTCTTGTTTGATATTTCGGTTTATAAGCTTTGCATCCTAAAAAGCCTTTAATAATAGATAATAATTCTATTACAGTCCTACTTGTGAGATTAGATGAAGGCTTAATTCCATTATCTTTAAGATGTGCTTCGGCTTTATTGAGCGTCTTTGTTGGGAATAAACTAGCAGGTAGCTTGTTAATAACATCCTTTGTCCACACATCAACTCGAAATATAGGATACACACGCTCTACGCGACACTTTCCCCTACGCCCATACGCGTAACATTCAATGCGACACTTTCCCATACGCCCATACGCGTAACATTCAATGCGACACTTTCCCCTACGCCCATACGCGTTACATGCAATAGCTAAACACCATTCTAATAACACATTACCGACTTCATTCGGATCTTAATTTATCTTATCAAGAGTATTTTTTGAAATGACAAGACAAACTACACTTGAAGCAATCAGACACTTGGCAAAGGCTTCCTGAAAATAACATCCATCTAGTAATGGTAGAAGAACGAAAGCTACCAAATTTTTATAACCGAGCTCATTGAACATTTCTTCCATTTGAATCTTGTACACGATTGGATTCTCATCAATAATGCATATTGCAATCGAATTAATTTCCTTGTTAAATGTTAGTTATAATGTTTGATTAACGAAATCAACGAATAGAAGAATTGCTTTCTCTCGGAACACTATGAAATCTAAGTTGATGCATACACAAAATTTTCTATCATTAAAGGATATTAGAAAGCAATGCTTAGCAAAATCCGTTTGTTCATAAAATTAAAGCATACCTTTTTAAAGTAAGTCCATCAATGATATCGAATATCTCACATGATAACATCAGAATAATTAACTGTAAATAAGTATTGTTTATTGTTTTGTAATAATTATATTGATATTATTTTCAATATTTGATTCAATAGCATTTTTCATTCATCAAATTATTCCAGAATCAATACCATAGGAATCCAAGAGGAATTGTAGCAGCTAATAATAAAGAAGCCAGGACATGGTTTCATATAGATGAACACTACAAAATGTGCGACAGAGTTGGAATCCAATGAGAATGGATCTGCATTCTCCGAAGGTGCTACCTGCTAATGTAAAAGTAATAGCTTCTTATACATAAATAATTAATGAATAATTAAATAATTTGAATAAGTTAATATGATATGATCAATTTCGTTTTCAATAAATTACAAATAAACTAACCCAAAATTAATCATAAACTTTCTAATCTTCAAAAATTGGAAATAATATCATAGAGCAGTGTATATCACACTAGTAATCATAATGTTGGAAAGCAGTTCAATTCTTTAATCAAAATCACTAGACTACTAATCTCTTTCGAAAGTAACGAAATAAGCGAGGGGCTTGGATCGTTTCCATTTTTTAATTCGTTTTCCCACAGAGCAGCGATTAAACCAATATCAACAAACTTTTTATTTGAAAATTTACAAGATGCTTTTAAGTCATTATTAGCCCATGTGAATGGTTCCGGTTGAGTTGATAACACTACAATTGGCTTATTCAAATCAACCGCTGCATTTAATTCATAGCTACAATTCATTGATTTTTGATAAGTTTCATTAATACAGGCCAAGAATATCGTACTTTTGTTTACTCCATTTGTCATCGATAATCGTAAATCATAACCCATATCATTGACATCATACCATACACGATAGCCATGCTTATTTAACATTAATTTGACATGAGACAAGAGAGGTTTTGTAACCCAAGCATGACTGAAAAATATATCATAATAACTGTTACGAACTGATGAAGATGAATAAAATTGATCCAACACAGAATAGAGCTCAGCAGCAGACTTTCTTTTCGCACGATCCCTATCCCAACAATCATTTATGACATCTTTCACAATAGATGGAATCATGTCCAATTCATTCACGCTAGGTCCTTCTTCGCAGTCATCGTCATGTAATATTTTAGCCAATACAATTTCGTTCAAACCAGAAACATCATAAAATGGTTTCTTTCCTAACAAAACCTCATAACAAATCAAAGCCAATGCATAAACATCCGTTTTTCGACTTGATTGAGCAACTGAAACGACTTCTCCTTTCTTTCTTTTATAGTATGGATTATCCATCATTTCTGGTGCGGCATATAGATAAGTTCCTCGTGTGTGCGAAGTTTTATTTAAAGAAGTCATTGAAAGATTATTATTAATATCATCTCTGAAGTGTGATAATCCAAAATCTGCTAACCGGACATGAGCTACTGAAGGATCTTTGTGACTTAATAATATATTAGCTGGTTTCAGATCTCCATGTATGATCCCTACATCATGAAGATCGGAGACTGTTCTGGTGATGCTCGTTAATAATCGTAGTTTTATTTCAAGTGACAATTCTATCATAATGTCACCTGATTTAGGATATAATAACGATTCCAACGATCCTCCTGGCTCATAACGAGTTATAATACCAACAGCTTCAGTGTTGTTTGGTAAACAAAACGCTTCCGTTAATAATGGAGATAAAACACCTTTTACAACACCGTAACAAAATATTATATTGTCAGGGTTAATTTCTGATTGAGCTTTTGAAATAATATTGGCTTCATCCAAGGCACGATTACAATTATTTTCATATAGAAAAGTACTTTCATCGACTCCAAGGCTGTTATTCTTTATAGCAACTTTTATAGCAACAATATGTTTCTTTTTTCTATAACAAGCTCTTATCACAGTCCCAAACAAACCTTGACCAACAATAGGATTTACCACAGAACTGTCTACACTAATTTCATTCCAACTAATTAATTTAGTATTTGTTTCATCCTTATATTTATTGGTTGAGCTTGAGCCGCTACTGTTGTTGCTATTGACGTTATTAGGAATCTAAATAATATAAAAATAAGACATAATAGTGTCGATGAATCTCAATTTTACGTATATCATTTGTGATAAATAAAGACTTACATTATCTACACCAGCGGTATCCGAAGTAGACAGCTTAATACTTCTTCTGATAATCGAAAAAAGATGATAGTATCCTAAATCATTAATACAAAAACTAAAATAGTTACAACAATTATAATGTAAATAATTTAACAGTTGCTATGATGCTAGACGGTTAATTATGATACATGCGCTCAATACTTTTTACCGTTATGCTCAATATAAATTGCTCCCATTTCAAGCAAGAAGAATTCTAAAGTCTGTTGTTCATCTTCATTACAGATATCATTTTGTTCCATTATTGCCATTATTTCACTCTTGTTTAAGAAATTCTTGTTCAGTGATCTTATATTATCAATTAACTTAAACCATTTGAATGGAACATAAACTTGAGTGTGGGATGATCGATGCATCATAGATTCGACTTGGTCCATTAAATTGCAAATGCTATGATTCTGTTGAGCAATATCATCACAACAGTTGCTGACAGGAAAAAAGAACAAATGGTAATAATTATTTGTTAAAATGTTTGGTATAAGTGATCGATTGCCCATAAATTGCTGATGTAACAAACATGAAATTTCGTATTGATCTGAATGATCTGTTGAATCGATCATTAAATCGTCATGTGTTCCAACAAAAGCAAAATAAGCAGAATCAGTATCATTTTGACTAGTGTATAGTGAATAATACGAATCAACCCACTGCATAAGAGATGATAAGCATCGCTGACGATCGGATTCATTTGCTCTTGATGACAAGTCTTTCATGTTGAATACGATTAAATACAAAGCACGCTTAACAAACAATTTCGGGTAAATAATATCATATATGTCATCTCCTCCGTGAAAGTCAATAAGGGTTAGAGTCAAACTTGTATTTTTTAATTCCGACCGATTCTCCAACACACGCCGAATTATTTCAGGTTCATCTTTCACTTGTGGTAATATGACGGAACTAGGCCATCTAGTTTGATGTTCTAAGGTTGACGGTTTTTCACATGTATATCCTTCATACGGGCCATTTTCATTTAAAGCTTGCAGTTTTGCAGCAGCCAGATGTGACACAGAGTCAAGATACAAACAATCATTTTCAATTAAACTCTTATTTTTCGCACACCAAGTGTCCACTGGTTTGTTAATGTCAACTCTTCCAGCTGTAATAGTAGAACTATTATCAGTACCATACATTGATATCATGTCTTCATTTTCCAAAGAAGATTTACCAATGATATTGTTGAAAAGGCTAGTCTTTCCCACTTTTGTAGAACCAACAATTACTATTAATCCACGATTCCAAGCTGAATATGGATGTTCATTTCTTATGGTAGAAATAATCTGATAACAATTGACAATGATAGATATGTTACAAGTTATTGTACAAATAATAATTTTATTGTAAACCTTTTTTAATTTTATTTCATCCGACCACGCTTTCTAAAAAATTAAAAATATAAAATAATTAATACGATAAGTAGAATAGTCGTAAATTATAAATCAAACTAAATATCACCTCTAATAAAGCTACAATATTGGAGAAATTATTTTTCTTTGCGACAGCAATAGCTAATTGTAACTATAAGAACACCAATAAATTAAAATAAATATAAATAAAAAACAAGTACAAGTATGTACGATTATTATTTGTATTATTTCATAATAAAACTCTATTTTATTATCATTATTATGATATTTTTCCATTTTAGAGTTGATAAGTTTGAACAAAAAGATGCAACATGCAATTATTTTCTAATAATAATAATAATTATTATTATCAAAATAATATGTTTATAAAACATTGATAAAATTATCAATCATCTATAGTAAAGAAAAGAAACAGAAGTAGCACAATTCATTTTTCTTTTCGTTCAAAGATTCTCCACATCTTATTATGAACTTATTATAGTTATCAAATCATAATGCTAACCAATAATTCTATTATTCGTCCATATAATCAATCTTTAATTCATAATTATGACTTACATCAACTGTTGTTTCTTCATAAGACAATAATAACTCAACCAATTCCACAAAACCATTCACACATGCGGCAACAAGTGGAGAGTAACCGCCCTTCCATAAAAATATTATGTTATTATTATCATTCGAATTAACTGAAACATAAAATCAATTTTTCTTCATCATTTATCGCATTCATATATTACTTACATTGTCTCTGCTATTGATTTTAGCTCCGTAAGACAACAGCAATTTGACAATTTCCATCACACCTTTCTCACATGCAACGTGAAGTGGAGAACAACCACTCTGCAAAAAACAGTATAATATTACAATTATTAATTATAATCAGCCATAAAATAAATTCAATTTGTTCATTTGCAGCCCTTTATCATTCATTCATACATATATCATTACTTACACTGTCTCTGAAATTAGGGTTAGCTCCGCTGGACAATAATAACTTAACCAATTCCACAAAGCCATTCTCACATGCGACAACAAGTGGAGAGTAACCGCCCTTCCATAAAAAATATAATGTTATAGTTATTATCGTTCGAATTAACTGAAACATAAAATCAATTTTTCTTCATCATTTATCGCATTCATATATTACTTACATTGTCTCTGCTATTGATGTTAGCTCCGTAAGACAATAGCAATCTAACAATTTCCATCACACCTTTCTCACATGCAACGTGAAGTGGAGAACAACCACTCTGCAAAAAACAGTATAATTTTATAATGGTTATCCTTCAAATCAGCCATAAAATAAATTCAATTTGTTCATTTACAGTCCCTTATCATTTGTTCATACATATATCATTACTTACATTATCTCTATTGGGGTTAGCTCCATTGGACAATAACAATTCAACAATTTCAACAATACCTTTCTCGCACGCTACATGAATTAGAAAAGGCCCACCCTTTATAAACAGTATCATATTATAATTACAATTGAATAAATTGAACCAATCAGTTAAAACTAGTTATTTTGAATTATTAAACAACAGAAAATTACGCAAGACAATCAGATAACTATAATTAAATTTATCCAGCAGCTTTTAAAAAGAGAAAATGATTATTCAAATAATTTCTCAAAATAAAAACTTTTCGTCTCAGATTTTTTCAAAGTGGACTGTGCTCATTTATTGCATGCAATCATTTTCTATGTATTATTTATCTATCATCTGTCATATATGGTATTATACAAGATAACAAACCTCTTCGTCATTTTCTCGACAAATATTCTCTTTCATTTCAACGATTTGCTTAATTTTTCCTATATCACTGGCTTTAATTGCTTCATACAAATCCAAATTCTATACGAATCATAACATGGGGAAAAACTGCATAAATACAGCAGTACATACCATCGATGAAATAATTCCTGCACTATAGATTATTGATATAGCGATACAGCACATGACAAGAATATAAGAATATACATAAAGATGCAAGAGCATTGAGATGTTGAGATGTTGAGTGAGGTACTGAGGTTAAGACAAGCCTCTCACTAGATAATATGATAATCTCACCATTTTATTCGATTTTGCATCCATTTTAAGACTCTTATTTTAGCACGAGAAGAAACTTCAAGATGTTGCCAATAACTTAGTTCTAAAGAAAGCTGCTGTAGTACCTTCTTCAGTCATCACTCCTGCACTACTATCCATATACCGGTATTGCCGGTATATATATACCGATCTACGATAACTTTTGTTGAAATTAGCAAACAATCAGACTTTTACTTTAACCAATCACTAAGCCGTTTTGAACTCTTAGCATCATATAAACTTGAACATGCACGAATTCCTTTACCCAGAAGGGACTAATATCTTGAAGTATAGTTTAAGCTTTCTTATTTCTTATCTCTAACTATAGTACTTAAGGAAACATAGAAGAATAATTCTGTAGAATTGAAAATAATGATTCTGCATTTATCGGCAAGTAAAGCGGTGACTTCAATCATTTCGTTCAACAGCAAATAATTTGCATCGATTAGGAATAAAAGCTTGAATGTAAAAGAATTTGTATTTTAATTAATCCACTCTTTCGAGCTAAATAGGATACCCAAATAATATTTAAACGAACTTATCAAAGTTTATAGTATCCATAATTATGCATCTAAAATATCCTGTTATTTATTATATTTACATTTCAGATGGAACAATTATTAGCATCGAACAGAAATAATTATTGGTTTACCATTTAAACAGTAAATAATTAAACCATTCTATTATTCTTTCTCTTCTTCCTCTGTTAACCTTGAAATGAATGTGGTATCATGCTTCATTAACAAATCTTAGTTGATCAATACAAAAAATTGTCTATCATAAAATGGAAGCAATACTTATCAAATTCAATTTATAAAATTAAAGCATACCTTTTTAAAGTAAATCCATCAATGATATCGAATATCTCACATGATAACATCAGAATAATTAATTGTAAATTAAGTATTGTTTATTGTTTATCAATAGTTATTTTGATATTTTCGATTCAATATTTGATTCAATAGCATTTTTCATTCATCAAATTATTCCAAAATCGATACCATAGGAATCCAAGTGGAATTGTAGCAGCATGCCATAATGAATGAGCATCAAATATTTGAAAGAATGGAGGAAAATCAAATATTTCTAATAATGCTGAAAATATAAACCATATTTGACAGATAAGACATAATAATCGATTCGAATTCCAGTGAAATAATGATTCTTTTGTATAGCTAAATGACACAAAATAGAACCATAAAATTGATGTGATGATAACAATTATTATGCATGTTTGCATATGATCATCATATGATATTTGACCTTGAATCATATAATATGATCGACGTGTACAAAACGATAAAATCAATATTGCTATCGAACAAGAAATAAAATATGATGGAATTGATTGAGTGATTATAGCGATTGTAGATGAATATGATTGAATTAATAAATGAATGATAAGAAATAATCCTATTGATAATAATAGTAATGCTGAAATATAATCATATTGAATAGTAATATAGGTTTTCTTTGAATGAAATATTGCACTTGCAATCCAAGCATTTATTCCAATAATACCATATATTATTAAAATAACTTTATTATTATTATTATTATTATTATTATAAATGGATCTAATTAAAAATAGCAAGTGAGGTAGAGCATTTAATATTGAAAATACAACTGATGCAGGTTCTTCTAGTCCAAAATATCTTTCGAAAGGCCAATGACCATAATATTTGAAAATTGGATATCCTGATTTTATTCGATTTTCTGTTATACTTTTCATACAGTAATATTGACATAGTTCATGATCTGACCATGATAATAAACTATAAATATTTTGATTCATCGAATTGTCACATTTTTTGTGGTTATTATTACAGCATGACTTCACACAAGATTGAAAATTAGGATCATAATCGCCATAACTTCCATGGATGATAATATTAGAGTAGCATAGAATTATAGCCAAATATATTAATGAAATATTTACTCTTGGCAACAACATATGAATAATTACGTTTGATTGCGCCTATAGTATTAATATCAGCACAAATATAAATAAATCATTTTATTTACAGTATAGCCTGTGATGTAAGTGTGAGAGATAATAACGTTTTTTAGCAACAAATAATATTTCATGTGGTCGGTCGGATAAAAATTAAATTTATTCTTTTCATTTTATGCAACAAAATTAATATGTTGTGTCACTATGAAATTTTAGTAACAGTAGTATATTATGATATTAATCAACCTCGAATCTTGAAGTTTTAATTTTGGCGGTTTGCTTTTGTTTCATTCATCAACCTCAAGTTTCCCGATTTCCAATCCAATACCACAAACTTAAATTACTTAACAATCTTTCGACATGATGGAAAATCTTGATCTTGAATCTTCTTCGTACAAAGAATTACAATGTCTTGCAAAGAAATGCTCTATTCCAGCAAACAAAAAGAAAGAATCATTGATTTTATTAATCCAAGAGTATCTCTCGATACAAAATGCCACAAAGTCATCCGCTGATAAAAACGATAGTAGTATTGAATCAGTTAATACATTCCCGGCAACTTTGCAAAATGATTTACTGGAAAACTCGATATCGACAGTTGTCCAAGAAGAGAATAAAGAAGAAGATATCCCCACAAATACAACAGTGCCTAACATGGAATGCCACTCTTCAAACAATAAACTTTTAAACGATGATCCATTTGCTGAAGTTGATGTTAGAGCGGAAGAACTTGATTCGGTTGAACATTGTATCATAGATATTGATGATGGTTACGACAGCGAAGATTATATTTCTAAGGACTTGGATTCAATGTTTAACAGTATGAAACTACGAGGAATTCCTTCTCCGGTTGGAAATCGAATCGTTTTCGAAGACTCAGATACAGTAGATGATTCGAATGTAAACGATAATGGATACAAGATTGATTGGGGGTACAAGTATTACTACGTGTTCTACTCTCTACTTAATTTTTAACAGTATTATTTCTTATTATTCAATAGGATCGACTTCAATTCTATGAATACATCATCTACAATCTCAGTTAAACCCAACAATAGAAATCACGTTTTCTTCGCTTCTCCAGAGATTCAGTTAGGATCTAAAACTTATTGGAGGTACGAAGACTATGATAACAATACCAACAAAGAAAATAATCATATTCAAAACGAACAAACCAGTGTAAACATAGAACAAAACAAAAATTGCTTCTCTGTAACAAAACCAACAAAGTCAATCGTCGATAATGCTCCCCTTATGTCAACAAATGAGAAAATGAGCTTTTGGATGTCAAAAGGAGGACTCACACCCATGAAAAAATTAAATATTTAACACTCTTGTGTTCATATACTATTGATTATTTAGTATTTGTTAGCTAATTATTTAAATAAACTTATTTTTCAAATAAAAAAATATTATATCAATTTTTAAATTTAATAACAAATATTCAAACACATCAGGTTAAATCATTCATCTTTATTTTTTTTCTTTTTACCAGAAGTTAGTTTTAGAGCTTGCTCTAACGATATTTCTACACAATCAGCAGGAAGTGTCGACATATTGGATTTTCCAATTTTATCATCATTTTCTAGACTATCCACAAGTTTTTTATCTAACTCTTCATCAACTGGAATGAATTGAATTAAATGTGAAATAATAATTTGAAGAAAAATATTTGACAAAATAAAAAAAGATTGGCTTATCATATTTTTGCATTGTAAATCATTTTTACATAAATTCCATTTAATCATTGACGTGATGAATACTTTCAAATCATAATTTTGTAATGTAGTAAATAATAATGGAGTATTAATGAACCTTATAAATGATAATTTATTTGTGGTATTATAGTAATTTATTAGTTTAAAAAGTAATGGTTCAAGCGACCACATCAAATTAATTATTGATATGCCTGATATTGAAAAGAGAAATGATCTTATTATTGATTTACTATTGTATTTGATAGCAAAAAATTCTTTTCGATACTGATTTCCTAATAATAGTAAGGAAGTTGATGAATAAAATGCAATAAACCATTCCATAGATATAAAATTCATGTAATTATCACTAACGTTATTATGGTTGGTAATAAAGAGTTCCCATGTAGAATACCAACCAGCAGTTGCAAATATATTGAATAAAAATATTTTGAAATGTTGGGTAAATATACCAGATTGAATAAACATTGAAGCACCTAGAATTGACATTGCCAATGAATATATAAATGAAAAGTTAACTGAGGACTGCTGAGTCTCAACCATATTTATAGTATAAATGCAATAATTTATATAAATTAATTGAACTGTTAATAAAAGTATGCTCCAACGAGCAATAATATATTCAGCAAATTGCTCGTTAACAGATTGATTGTAATCCATCCATTGTGGCTGATTATACAATCTTTGTGACATAAAAAATACAATTATGGTGGCGAATATAATTCCATATATTGTCCGATCGCTGTCAAGAACTACGATTATCTGATCCATAATATTGCAATATTGCGTCCTGTATTGTTAATGAAAGGTTAAGATGTTAAGATATACAGTATACTATAATAATTTTACAATAATCTAGAATTGAAGAGACATAATTTCACTAAAAGATTATTACACTAGAACCATGATACTAAATACAATATACAATACTTCAATAAAGGCTAAAAGGCTAGTATTCCGTACTTCCGTACTCATAAGGGTTTTTGATTATTGATTTTTATAAGTGAGGTTACAAGACGTCTTTAAGGATTTTACTTTTTGCATCTAACAAGAAAGCTTAACCTTTTTGCGTCTTATTTTTTATTACGTAGTACTGTAGCAATATCGGCAAATCTTCATACTCATCACAGTAGCCCAGGTTAACACGGTTATCATGCAGAAAAGTTTATATCTGTAAATATCATTAATGCTAATATAAAATGATATATTAATGAATGAATTTAGGTTTAGTCTAAGCTAGTTTTAAATTAGGTTTTCCATCATCCCCCCTTTTTAACAACGGAACTCCAAAAATCCAATCAACTCCTGGAACTGTTTTTCAAACATTTTAAATATATATCCAGGATATGTTAGTTAACAATACTGGACTCCAATTAAACTTAAAGCCCATGAAAAAGAAGAAATTGGATATTTCTTTCCACATAAAGTTTTCCTAAAGAGTAAATAATATAGCATCAATCCATAAAAGAAGAAACAAATAAGGTTACAGCAACACCGCAACTTGACAGTACATGATTTCTGTTCTTCAATATATCATTGTTCTCTTTGTCACTTTGACTACTAACTGTTTATTTGCGTTAACAAATTATAGTATATCTTTACAACTTAGACGTAAAATAATAGATTCCCACCCTTTGTCTAATACTATTTCCATTGTAACAATAACGACACTTAATACGGATATATATCAATCTCAAGTGAAGGATAACTACTTATCCTTTAGCTTACTTTTGCAAAATGTCCCTACAAATGATTACTCCAATGTCTTATTCACCAGAATATCAAAGAATCTTTTCATGGCAGGTGAAACAGAACTGCGATTGGGTGGTGCAGGTTCTTCAGATTTTGTTTTTACAAGAGGTAATGATTGTCCATCAACTCTTGGTGATGTCTCTTTTACCGAATGTATTCATGCTACACAACTTGATTCAGTTGTTGACTATTCCAAGAAAATCGGAGCGGGTCTAGTTTACGACTTTAATATTCGCCAAAGACTCTCAGATGGTACGTGGGATACTTCAAACACTGAGCTTTTATTGGATTATATGATCGAAAAGGGTTATGCATTAAGTAGTATAGAATTGGGTAATGAAATGGAGTTATTCATTCGTCAGTACGGGAAGGATTTGTCTGGGTATCAGTCTGGTCAAGATATGGTAAAATTTATAAGCAGGGAGAAAATGTGCAATGGAGTGTGCAAAACCACTTATCGTCTATTTACTTATTGAACATTGT
>VKHH01006867.1:0-14661 GCA_015144975.1 Epipyxis sp. PR26KG | reverse complement strand
ATAGACTCTTGTTCTACCTGAGAAAACTCTGCAAATTTGTATTCGCGAAAAGCAATGGAACGTGTGGCAAAATAATTGTAAATCATTAATCCAACAAGCAACACAAAGATGAAAGCACCAATATAAACTCCTAACAATTTAAATAGTTTTAAACGCTCGGTATGCTGAAGTATTGACAAAAATCATCAATATAAATTTTAATAGTGGAACTAACATTACCTGGATTTGCATAAGTTGAACCAGAGTAAGGGCATGCCATTCTCCCCCATTGACAAGGATTGTGCTCCACGGAGCCTATACCGCAGAAGTAACCAGGTTGGCAATGAATTTTTCTGAAAGGCGTTGGGCAATAATATCCAGCAGGACAAATATTAATTGAAGTTTGATTTGTACAATTAACAGTGTCTGTGTGTACAACTTTACTCGTTGTTGTACCACCGTTTACAGGCAATTCTGTTTCGACAACAGTCTAAATAATAAAAATAAAGTGGTTCAAAAGAGTTACAGTGCTTCCTGATACAGCAATTCTAAATTTCCAACAAAGGCTTACATATAGTAAATTAAGAATTTAAGTCACTACTCAAAAATAAAATATTTCAAATTTACAGCTGTATGTTAAAAATTAAAAATTGAGTAAATTTCACCTTCACTAAGTATGTGTAGTTTCCCAGATTTCTACAATAGAGGCCTTCTTTGTTGCACTCTCGAGTCAAATTTCGTCCAACATCTTCACAAAAACTGTTGTTATTTCCTCCACTAACAAAATTTTTGTACTCGTCATCAGAAATAGTTATAGCTTTAAAATCCATGAATTTAGCTGCACGGTTCACTGATAGTCAAGAGAAGATATGAAATTCGGGCAAGATGTGATTATTTGTGATTTCTATGATTATTAATTAAAAAATGAATGAATTAAAAAAATAAATCATCCACCCTCCCTGCTACTGCTTGACGACCGGCATACCGAGATATACCGGTACCGGTACGAATCGTACCGACAAAAGAAATGAAGACAAGAAATAATCTCGAAATGGACAGGAGAAATGATTGAAGACGTACCTGTAATTGATGAAAGCATATTTCAATGGGGTTCCATTCAATCTCATATATTGACTGGAGGAGGGATATTAGAATTGTATTCTAAGTTAGGGCAGAATTATCAACTAGAAGATTTGCCTCATTATTGGATACGTCATGGAAGTAAAATAGCAAGGGAAAAGTTTATTCAATGGAAGTCTCAAAATTTGGTTTCATTGAGTATCGTTGGCTCTTGGTCAAGGCCTTTGTTTAGTGGAGGTTATTGGTTTTAGATTTATAATCATAACCCTAAGCATAATCTTAATTAAATGAAGATCATCATAATTTATAATGAATGATAGTAACTAATTTCACCATTATATTTGATGATTAGGTTGGATGGAATCAACTGACACAGATACGCTTGCTTACAATCTCCAAACACCAAGTGTTTTTATTGACATGCGATTTCCAGCATCATTGCTATTTAATCTGTTATCGAAACAAGGCTCATTAAATAATTGTAGTAATTTTGAATTAAGATTATTATCCCGTCAGCATTGCTTTGCAGGTTATTCTTTTCCAACGACAAGCAATAATATGAGCATATTTACTCGACATCATATAATCGATTGGAACTTTCATCCTTTATTTCCTCGGAATCGTCCCAATCAATGGTTTATTCAGCTTCAACCATTATCACCACTTCCAAAAGCTGAATTGAATAACACAGCACCACAGTCATTCAAAGAGTACTCAACTGTCAGAGATGAACATAATATTCCAATTTATTTTGAGGTTGTGAAATCTGAATGTCGATTGTGTCTATTGCTACTGTGGATAGTATTGTGCTACCTGCCTGTATGTATTCTTAATAACTTGATTTCGATATTTGATATAGGTTCATTTCTTCATTTCAGCTTGTATAGTGGAAACATTTAATGTATTATCAAAATCTCCTTTCTGTGTGCTTTTATATGAAAATAATTGTCATACTTGCGAAATACTCTCATTTATTATTACCATTATGTAAATGTTATTACGATTGATTTTAAGAGATGGCAACGGATTGTTGGAGATTCCGATGGCAGTAAGTATTTAGCCATCAGAAAAGTTCTATCATACAATAATAATACTGAAGATGATCTTGAATCAGACTCATTATTAATTATCATGGGGAATCATTTTTCGTTTGTGAATGACAGAAAAATGACATCAGTTGTGAGATTACTGGATGGTGTTGCTGACAAATCAACAATTCCTAAAGCTGGAGGAGGTACACTTTTAATCATTTTGATATTATTTTGATAAATCATAGTACGAGAAGTTATTTTAAATAATGTTCATATCAAATAATTAATAATAGGGGCTCTGGTTGATTTCCTCCTCTCATTGGGCAGTGAAGGTAGAGTAGCTGCAATTGATTGGTTAAGTGTGGAGGGTAGTTTCGGGCTAGTGAAACAAGAAGAAGCAAGTTGGGTTATACAGAAAAGTACTCATCCTTGGAGAGAAGGACAACCATTGATGAATTCTCAAGGCTTAAATCATGATAATAAAATTTATTTGACTCGGAATTATGGTAATCAAAGCAATGGTGTTTTGAAAGAGATCAACAGTGATAATAGCATTATACCTGATTTCAAGAATCAGCATGAATTATTATCTTTGCATTGGAAAGGAAGTCAGTGGGAAATAATTGAAAATAGTTTCACCATTCAAGAATTGGAGGAGCTGTTTAATGTGCAGGTTTCCTTGGACGGTAAACCACCAGCAGATAATCGCTCTGTTTTTCAGTCAAAGCACAAAAAAGAAAGCAAACTGTAGGAAAAGTTAATGGAGGTGTCCGACTATTGTCATTGGTTACATCATTGTGACCCCTTTTTAATTTATATGTCCATGTTATTAACGAATATTTTCAAATTATTCAAATCCAATGGTTTTGAATGTGTAATTTGTTTTTTATTCTAACAACAAATGTCTTGCTATAAGTTATGTGAGTTTTCCCAATATATGAATAGCAACTTCTCCTTTACTCAAAATAAAAAAATTAACATTGCCCTTGAAATTTAACAAATCACATTCAAAATTTGATAGAGTAGGTTTTATTAGAGTGTTTATTGTGAATTAGCACTAAACACTATTAACACTTTGATGGTGATTGCTATTTTGCTGATTTGCAAAAAGGAATTATGAACCTATTTAGTTCTTAAATATTAGATTTACAATAAAATGTTCAAATACCGTATCGTTACAAACAGCGTCAAGAATAGTTTTGTTTTGATTTATTTTTATGGAGAGTCATCCATTCATTTTCTTGGATCACTGGAATCAATCAACTCGTTATTAGGGTTAGCTTCATTGTAGAGAACCTTTTTCTGTTGCTCCAATGGCATAACACCATACTTTCTGACTTCATTCTCGTTTGGTTCTAATCCCATCAATCGTTGAGTGCTGCTCATAGTGGCAAATGACAATCCGGCCATTAATCCAATTACAGATAAAAATCTTCCATTTCGAACTCGAAGAACCTTGCTTGCTATGATAAAATATTTTCAATATTATATTATTTGAGCCACAATAATAGGTATATTTTATTTTTTTGTCTCTACTACATCCACACCATCATAAAATCTTAATACAGTTTTAGTTTAATACAGCAGGTTTCATGTTTCACATAAATCAATCAAGCAATCATACTGTGCATACCACCAAAGAATCCAGCAATATACCCTGCACCACTGAATGCAGCTATAGTAGCATAATCTCGAATATTTAAGTTTTTCAATACCCGATCCATGTTTGGATCAGGATCAACAATAGGATAAGTTGGAGTGTGAGTGTATGGCATTTTCTACAATAGTTGATATAAGTAGTGTTACTCACTTATATGCAGTGTGGTAAAAATATAAATAATTACAAGCAGATGGATAAAGAATCAGTATAAAGTCGGAAGAAGAGCAAAAATAAAGTCTGGCTTAAAATAATAAAAAATAAATAAATGAATGAATGAATGAAAGTTGCGCTGAATAACAAAAACAAACATGTTATTTTTCAATTAAAGCTACACAAAGATAAGCATTTTTAAAATGTAAGGCTTATTTATGATGATAAACTATGTTTCATTCATTCATTTATATAAAAAAGATTTTTTTTTCTTATTATATTTTAATAATTCATTCATTAATAATAATAACAAGGTTTATCATTGTTGTTATGTTTTGCGCAGTGTAGTGAAGAAATGATTTAAATTACTTCAAAATATTTGCACTACCGTCGTACACTATACCTACAGTATTGTATGATTGTATCGTACATCTTACAACAGTACAACATTTAAATTAATAATTCACTGTATTTTTTCACTATTCAAAAATGGCTGATACCGCTATTGCCTCTGGAATAAACTTAATGATTGCACTTTATAACCTTAAGAAAGAATTAGATGCAAATTGGGAGGATTGTAAAGCTCTGATATCTCGTTGTGAAGTATTTCAAAATATTCTTTTTGATGCACAAAAGCTATCTTCCACAAAGATGAAAGAAATGGAATCATCTTTTGATGATTTGGTTTCCTTGCTAGAAAATGTCCATACGTTTACAAAAAAGTACACAGACTCTGCGATTTCTTCTTTCATGACACGATTAATATTTCGCAGAGGAAAGGCAGAAGAAATGTGTAAATTAAATATCCATTTAGATAGATGTATACAATCTTTCCATCTCGATTTCGTGCTTACTGCTGAAATAAACAGAGAACGCGATTTGGAAGTAAGTGTTTTCTCTAATTAAATTACATGTATTTATAATTGGCTCGATTGTAATCTTAGGCAATGAAAATAAGTTTGATGCACTTATCAAAACAAATGCAAAAACATTAAATGATGGAAATGAAGCCAATGCGAAACAGTTGACTCAATTGCAACAAGACGTCTCTGATTTTACCAGTTCAATTAACGAAATCTTGACGATTCTGAAACACCAGCCATTATCGAACACAGAATTAGTCTCTTTAGAGAAAACTATGGAAACTCTTTCTTCTCAGTTAGCGAGACAACACGAAGAAATTATGAGTAAGCTCTGTGGCATCGCATCACAAACTGAACTTATTCCTCATATTGGCGAAGAAGTTCATTCGCTTTCACTTTTGATTGCTAATTTAGTGAAAACAAATTCTGATTCCAAAGGAATTGAAATACGTGAACAAAAACTGAATAAATTAAAAAAGAATGCTGATGTGCTTACTATTGAGAAAGAAATTGGTAAAGGTGCATTTGCATCAGTTCATATTGGATATATGAATAATTCGGCGAAGGTTGCAATTAAAAAGTTGTCATTAAATAATTATCAAGTAAACAAGTCTTTTATTCAGCTTGTTCACAATGAAATATTGATCATGGACTATTTGAATCATCCCAATGTCATAAAGTGCTATGGATTTTGTGAGTTTGGTGAAAAAGAAATGTGGATTTGTTTGGATTATGCACCTTACGGATCATTGGACTCATTTATGAATTTATTGAGAACAAATTTTCCAAATGATATTCCACCAACTTTAGTTTTAGCATTTGTGAAAGACATTTCTGCCGCTTTGTCTGCCATTCATGATGAAGGAATCGAACACCGTGATATAAAGGCTGAAAATGTTTTAGTGTTTGGACAATTAAATTTAAAATTAGCTGATTTTGGATTAGCAAAACAGCAGGCAATATCGATTGGTTCAAGAAGTTCTCCAGGGACCGAAGGTTACACCGCACCAGAAATTATTCTGCGAAAGGGTTCGTGTAAAAGTTCTGATATTTATTCCCTTGCAATGACTTTTGTTCAATTAGCAACTGGCAATCATCCGGATGTTCATATTCCTTTGAAAAATATGATATCTAATGCCGTACAAAATCTTCACATCTCATCAGAATTTCAGATTGTGATGGATATGCTAAAGGATTTGTTTACAGATTGTTGTAAATATATTGAGAATGTGCTACCTGATTCAATCCGACCAACAGCAAATGAAGTTAACTCTAAATTATCAAAAATAATAAAAATGTTAGGAGATGATCCTCGAGGAAAAGATCCTAAATTATTTGAAATCACACAATATTTAGACAAGATAAAATTTGAAGAAGATATACCAAGTAAAAAAGAAGATCCAATTATTCCTATTATCATACCATTCACTCCTGAAGAGTTAGAAAAAGCATTAAAAGAAAAAGAAATAGAAGATGAACGGAAGAGAAAAACTGCTGAAGAAACATTAATATTACATGAAGAAGAAAGAATAATAAAAATGAAAGAAAAAGAAGCATTAGAAAAGAAAACTATACAAATTAAAGGAATACAAGATATAAAAGTATCACTTACATTAAAAATCGATAAATTGAAAGATCAACAAATGAAACATGAAAAACAAATAATTGAATTATTAGAAAAGAAAATGTTTGAATATTTACAAAAGTTTAAAAGTAAAGTTTTATTTATGAAATCAACAATAATAAGTTCAGGAAATATTAGTCCAAAACCAAAACCTTCTTTTGCATCATCTTCATTATTATCATCATTCGAAATTTCGAGTTTTTACAAAGCTAACACGTTAGTGTGGATTAAGGTCAGTCATTTTCATTTATTCAATATATAATAATAACACAAAATTTCATATGATTATTCTATAATGTTATGTTATAGAATAAAGAGAAAAGTTGTGATACATTTGTTCCTGCTAGATTATTTGAAAACTTTGATAAATCGAAGCATAATACTATTAAAATCTACAAGCAATCTCATGAGGTTTATAGCAATGAGATTAGTTTTGAAACCAGATCAGTGAAAGATCTGCCAGAGAATCCTGCAGATATCTTCTGTTCTGATGATGTACAAGATTATACAATCTCAGATCTGATAAATATTTCTTCTTTAAATGAAAGGTCTATTCTACACATTCTTAGGATCAGATTCGCAAAAGATCTCATTTATACTAATATTTCTTCTATTCTTATTTCTGTGAATCCTTTCAAACGATTAGATTTATATAGTGATAAATTCAAAGCGAAGTTCTTCATATCAAATAGTGATGATAATTATATTCTAGAAGATGATGTGACGTTAACTAATTCTGAAAAACTAAAACTAAAATCACATATTTATGCGATTAGTAGAGAAGCATATCGAAATATGTTACTTAGTAAATCTGACAAGCAAATGTTGAAAAAGAAGAATCAATTAAATGATTCTGAGAATAATCAAGATGTTGATTTAAAATTTAATAAAAATCAGTCGATATTATTTAGTGGGATATCAGGTGCTGGGAAAACAGAAGCGACGAAAGCAATCATGCGATATTTATCTTATTGCTCTACTAAAAACAGTGCTTCCTCATTCATCAAAGGCGATGTTTCCAAGACTTCCCTTGAAGAGCAGTTAGTTAAAGCAAATGAAATATTTGAAGCATTTGGAAATTCAAAAACAGTTCGAAATGATAATTCTTCAAGATTTGGAAAAATGATTTCAATTTATTTCGATGATTATGGTGATGGAGTCATCACGGGAGGGGAAGTAGACACTTTTCTGCTGGAGACATCAAGAGTTACCACTCATGCAGAAGGTGAACGTAATTATCATATATTTTATATGTTATTGACAGATATTTACTGCAATGGATCTCTCTCCAACATTTGTCAATTAAATGATTTGTTTGGAAATGGTGTAAAAAAATCACAAATCGATTTATCAAAATTTACTGAATTCAAATATTTATGTTGTAATTGCACTTCATTTTCTGATTCCATCAATAAACGATTGTGTGCTGGACCAGACTTCTTGATGCAGTATAAGAAACAAAGCAGTGAATTCGGTAAAGCGATGGAAGCATTAGGGTTTTTATCATTTGAAAGTCGCATGGATATAGACAAATTGAATAGTATCATAAGTGAATTAGAATTAAATCAGAAGGAATTAGAGAACTTAATGGATGAATTGAATGATCGTCCTATAATCAAAGTGATTTTGTCGATTGTAGCTGGTATTTTGTATTTTGGGAATGTAGAGTTTCTCGCCGAAGGTGATAACCAAGATGTGGAATGTACCATTGCTGACATTGCACCGTTAAGTCAAGCTTGTAAGTTATGGGGAATTAACATGAAAAAATTGAAGCCTTTACTGCTTCGAAAAGTCGTTGATGCTAGAAATGGAGTTGTTAGATACTTAAGTAAAGATGAAGCATACAAAAACTTGAATTCGATTGCAAAGAAAATATATGGCGAGCTTTTTTTATCTATTGTCAGTCAAATTAATGCCAAGTTATCACAAGATTCAAACCCTAATAGTTCAGATAAATCGATTGCTTTTAAGCGCACGATAGCATTATTGGACATATTCGGTTTTGAGAATTTTAAGGTAAATATATGTACCCTTCGCACCCTTACAATAATGATATTGAATATTGATAATCATTTTTATGTTCATGTTAGATCAATTCATTAGAGCAACTTTGTATCAACTATTGTAATGAAACTTTACAAAGATTTTTTAATAAAAACTTTTTTGAAATGGAGAAGAAATTATACGAACAAGAAGATATTCCTATACCGAAAAAGCTTGATTTTGAGAAGCATAACAATGTCTCGATTTTAGAACTTATTGTTGGGAATGATATTTTTGGAGAGAAATTAAATAATATCACCACTGAGACCACACCATTAACTAGTCAATCTAAAAATTTGGTGCCTCAAACACAAGCTATTGGAATATTTGGATTATGTGATGAAGAGGTGAAAGTGAAGCGTGGGAATGATATACATCTTTTACAAGAAATCCGTAAAGTTTACGGGGAGAAGAGACCAACAAATTCCAGAAATGAAAATAGGCCACCGAAACTATTTGATTCATGTGAAATGTTAAAAGGCAATAAGAACTGCTTTGGTATAAAGCATTACGTATATGATAGTACAATTCATTATACTATCGATGATTTTGTCAAGAAAAATGCGGATAAATTGGATGAGGAAATATTGGCTGTTCTCGAAAGATCAACGTCATCATATTTCCAATCAGTTGTTACTTATTCGGTAGGTTTGGTTGCTAGAACTACTACCAATAATAGAAAACCCAGGACTGATCTCACTTTATGCAATAAGTTTAAGAAGCAAGTCGAGTCGTTAATGATTAGATTAAAAAGCACACAGTCTAATTTTGTTCGATGTTTGAAGCCAATTTCTGATATTAATGATTCTGAAGTGGTTGAAGGAGCATTTAAATTGCCTATCGAGAGACCATTTGAAAATTCAGGACTGTTAGTGCGACGACCAACATTATCACGTCAACCTTCAGAAACGATTCATAATAATCTTGATGTTCAAACTAAGATTGAATTTCACTCAGATTGTATGTTAGAACAGCTTCGTTGTGCTGGACTTGTTGGAGTCTGTGAGATTAGAAAAGAAGGCTACTCAAATAGAATGACATCTCAACAGTTTAGCAAAAGGTATCATTTTCTTTGCACGGGCACTGAGCTTCTAAAATTACCAAAAATTATCCCGCCATCTTTGAATTCCATGGCCTTAGTAGAAAATATAGATGCAAGGGAAATCATATCCGTTCTAAAAGAGCGTAAGAAATCGTCAGTTTTATTCGCTGACGGCTATG
The DNA here is from genome assembly GCA_015144975.1 of Epipyxis sp. PR26KG. Lineage (NCBI taxonomy): Eukaryota > Chrysophyceae > Chromulinales > Dinobryaceae > Epipyxis > Epipyxis sp. PR26KG. The sequence goes on along the minus strand of VKHH01006867.1, from coordinate 5,010 downwards.
CTATGGGGAAAACAACTGTTTTCTTAAGACATTCTCAGTTCGAAGCATTAGAAAGCGCTTATTATGAGGTGTATGCAGCTGTTAAAAAAGTTGAACTATACTATCGAGTTCATTTGCTGAAAAGAAAAGCAAAATTATTCAATGCGGTTATCCAAGCCCGAAAATCACGAAGCGTACCTAATTTAAAGTCTTCTATTTTAAATCTTCAATCCACTATGGCTGTTCAGCTGTCCTCGGATAATTGTACAGCTATCGCTTTTTTGGACTCATTAGCATATGTTACCGCGGTGATAAGTTCGGCACTTAATAATTATTCTGATTATGCTCAATTACAAACTTCTTTGAATAACTTTCAAACTCTTTCCAAAGACTATCCAAATTATGGTGTTAACAGTGGCTATGATGGCAGCTATTGGATAGATCCCAGAACTATCGACCAATTATATTCCATTATTTGTAAACAAGAAATCGAAAAGAAATTGACTTATGATTTACAAGAGGAAATATCGAACAAACACAAGTATGAACTAATAAGATTGATAGCACAAGCAAAAGAAATAAGTTTTGAATCTGACGATGTGACTGAAGCTACAATATTATTGAATAAAATTGAGAAGAAAGAAGGATTATTTTTAGAGTTGAATAAATCCATGAAAATAAATGATTTCAAAAATATCAAAATACTTTGTAATATGGCCAAGGCATGGGATTGTTTCGATTCGATTGAAGTCCAACAAGCTGAATTGTATTGCCAACAGAATGAACCACAAATCATAGTTGAACCAATTAATCCAATAGTGCGACCAATAGAACCAGTAACTGTTGAGCCACTGGAAGAAGAATATGACAGCGACATCGATATTAAAGATTATAAAGATTGTCCCTCTAATTCTCCTTCACAAGACTCTGAGTCCGATGTGGAAGCAAATAAGCTTAAGTTAAAAACTTTGCAAAATTGTCGTGTAATTAATGTTAAACTAAACGATATATTGAAGCAGATAACATTGGCGAAAAACCTGAATGATGTCAAGGTTGAAGATAAAATACTTTTGAATTCACTGGTACTTGAAGCTGATAAATTGGTAAGTGTTATCTGTATTATTTGATATTCAGTTTTTATTGTTCATCAATTATATCAATTGTTACTTTAGTGTGAATTGTCTCTTCAAGATCCAGAATATACATCTCTTCAAAAATCTTTAAGAGACACAATTGAAAAATCAAAATCATTACAAAACACTTTATCCAAGAAAATAATGATGACAGCTGAAATGTTCGATGAATGGTGGGAAGAATTCAAAGCTCATGCTCTAGGCACTGTTACAATAAGCAGCAGCAGTGAGAGTTCTTCGATCCATCGAGTTTATAGTAGAATTGAGAATTACTCCCAATTGACACTAACAGCGGGAGATACGACGGAATGGTCAACATTTCTTTCATGTCAGAAAAAAGATTTGTCTAAATCGTTAACATATTTATCATCAATTGAAGAATCAGAATTAGCAAGAGAAATGTTTGGATATGTTCTTTCTTACATGGAAGATAACTCATCCTCAGCTTCCAGTACACTTCAATACTCTTGGATAGCACAACAAGTATTAATCATCGCTATTAATTATCCATCCCTTCGCAATGAAGCATTTCTGCAAATTATTAAACAATTAAATAATAATAATTATGAAGTATCATTTAAACGAGGATGGATGCTGCTTTGTATTTGCTTGGATGGATTTACACCTGTGGGAGAAGAATTTTCAAAATATTTGTTTTATTTTCTTAATTCTTGTTGGAAGTCATACAATGGAGTTGTAGACGATGTTGATTCCAATACAGTAATTAACATTGCTGTAGAGAATACTCATCGCTTAAAAAAGCTTGATAATTACATCATCTACTGCTTAAGAGTCTTCGAGAGTAAGACTCGTCGTCAATGTATGTATTATTTTCATAAACGAGGAACATTGCCAAATGTCAATTTTAAAGTAAAAAAGTCTGAAGCAAATCAAATCAATAATAATAAGTTATTGTTTAATTTTGGTGAAGACCCCATTGCAAATGATCGTATTTATGAAGAATTGCCTCTTATTTTCAATGAAATCCCAGATCGGACTGCTATCGAATCGTATGAAGACAAGCACCGCGAGCCAGTTGTAATTGATATTTATGCAATCGATGGTACGATTCAAGTCAGAAGATTGCCAGTACATCCTAACCTCACTGTGGAAGACGTGTTAAGTTCTAAGTTCGAATCCGATACAAGCGATTATGATGTTAATAGCGATTATCAATCTTTTTCAAATCATCCAATATTTGTTTCAGATGTACATGTAGATTTGATTGGATTATATATATATGAAGATGATACTATGCACAATAATAATGTTGATGATGGAATGTTGACAGTTCCTTTCTCACCTGTAGCACACATCCGTCCATTAAGAAAATCAGACTATTTGTGTGATGCGATACTGCAAAAACGAAAAGCAAATGCTAAAAAGTCTTCATCTAACAATAATAATACTAATCAGAAGGTTGTTGTTAAATTGCGATTAATTAATCGAAAATATTTACAAAATGAAGATTTTCAAAATGATCATAATTATATGAACCTAGCATATAAACAAGCATTATACGAAGCATTTTATGTCTCAAATTATATGAATAATATTAATCATTATAACAATGAAGTCGTATCATCAAAATCATCTAATTTTTATAATAAAAAGACTCCATTTTTCAATAATAGTTTACAAGGGATTGGAACTCTTTCATCATATGATCGTTCTGAACTCATTCTGTTAGAGATCATTATAAACCTTATTGAATATCATAATAAATCATTATTATTTATTGAAAATAATATTAGTGAAAAAATTAAACAATTATTTTCTACATCTGATTCATTGATAAATAATTGTCTACTTGAAACAGGATATGATCTATCACATTATTTTACACACAATTATCGTAATAATAATAATAATAATAATAATAATAATAATAATAATAATAATAATAATAATTCAAAATTATTCGAATTTTCTCAATCAATTGTATCATATTTTCAATCTTTTAATAATAATACAAATCTTTTTTATGATGAAAAAAACTCAAATAATAATATGAAATTAGACTTTCGATTTAAAATAAAGTTTATTACAATCATGATTTCAATGGATTATTTGCGATTCGGAATGAAATGGTTTGAAGTCAACAAAACATTATTGACTTCTTCATTATTATCATCATCAGCCTCTTCAACCTCCATCCCCGTGTCCGGAGCTTCATTCAATTCATCAGAAACCATTCGAAACTTACCAGAAAGCTTTAGCATCGGAATGAATGAATTCGGATTATATTTCCATGAAAATAATTCTCATAATTTCATAATTTCAGAATTATTATTAATTAGATATCATAATATAATACGAGTAGAGTATGTCCAACAGGATGGAGTTATCAGATTATTAATTGTAAATCCAGATTATTATCATACAAGCAGCAGCAGTAGTAGTAATCGAAAGGAATTATTATGGCTACCATTGAAAGCAAAGTTTGGATTTATTATTGAATCGCTGATCCATGATTATCATAATATTGATAATAAAAAACAGAAAAATATATTTCTTAAATAATGGATGAACAGTAGATAATATTTGTATAGTAAGTATGAAGGATTGATTATATTTTGGTTAATATCATAGTAGTGGACCTGCTATTGGAGGCGAAGTATATTTCAGATATTATTGATTATTGAATAATATTTTTAATGAACGCATAATTTTACATAATAATAAACATAATAATTAGCATAATAATATATAATAGTCCATTATAACACAATGATAGAACATAAGGACAAGGAATTAATTTGTAACATGTGGAATTAGGTATCAAACACCTCCAAGAATCGCATAATAATATATTGATTTTTATTATCCATGGTTATGATAGATTTATTTTTGAAATATAATATTTTGTGTTTTTTTGAGATTTTTTTGATTAAGATTGGGAATGATATGTATTATTATTACTATTATTATAATAGTATGTGATTTTTGGATATGATCAAATTGATTTTTAAAAGTTATTTAAAACTAAGAGTTTTTGTAGTTGCTATTATTTTTATTATTGTTATTATCTTTATTATCTTTATTATGGTTATTATTACTGTTATTATTATGTTACTATTACTATTATACCATTCATCAATTCACAATTCATCAAATTCCTGTTAGCTGCTGAGCCATTGATGGAATTAGGTCCAAGTCCTAGCGAGTAATATATAATTAAACTAATTTGTTTTCCATCTCAGCCTATTGTAACCTCTATGATCACCTGATAATAACATATCCTCACACTATTACTGTGTAACAAAGCAAAGCGACTAATTGTAATAATGTTTATTCACATCAAATAAGTATTGTTTTGTGTTATTATTTAATTGCTCCACTAATTAATCATTATTTCAAAAGTACGACACCAAACTTTTAGAAAATAGTTAGGTGAAAGTTTGGGGTTATTGTTTTTGTGTGTGGATTGGGATAGTACCACTTTTATCCTTCTACCGGACGGAGTTGGATCAGAAATGAGCTGGAAAATCTGGAGTGGAGTGTTTTCTAGTTATGTTCTAGAAGACAAGGGGTCTTACTTAACAATTATTGGCTGTTCATTAACTCATCAACTTAACTATGATTATATCACATATAACATTATACTGGTACTATATTATCATATTGCTTGCTATTACTATAGTTAAATCATAATAACAATAATAATTATGAGATTAAAAAATCAACTATTTTTATTTAATATTAAATAAATATTAATAAAAATTATATAAATATTGGTATTATATTAATATTTAATGAATTAATGTTAATGTATTATTATTATTATTATTATTATTATTATTATTGTTATTATTATTATTATATTATTATTATTATTATTATTATTATTATTATTATTATTATTGTTATTATTATTATTATTATTATTATTATTATT
>VKHH01006866.1:0-14680 GCA_015144975.1 Epipyxis sp. PR26KG | reverse complement strand
AATAATAATAATAATAATAATAATAATAATAATAATAATAATAATAATAATAATAATAATAATAATAATAATAATCATAATAATAATAATAATCATAATAATAGCAATAATAATAACAATAATAATAATAACAATAATAATAATAATAACAATAATAATAATAATAATTATAATAATAATAATAAAAATAATAATAATAATATTTATAATAATAACAATAATAATAATAATAATAATAATAATAATAATAACAATAATAATAAGGATCAAATGGCTCATAAAATTATGAATGAATTGAATAAAGAAATGGGATTATTATTAACAACAAATAACATTCCTATACCATCAATGCAGAATCCCTTCCTATTATCAGATGATATGATTGTTAGTATGGATGAATTCGATGTGAAAATTGGATTAAAAAAAATTAATCTTGAATTAATTAATTTATCAAAATTATTATCAAATACAGTAAATAATCTTAATGAAAAAGAAACATCACTTGCAAAATTAAAAAGTGAAATAAAAATTATTCATGAAGATAAATTATTATATGAACAAAAATGCCAAATAAATAATTATCATAATTCTATATCAAAAAGTTCCAGTGAAGATACTGTCCAATTATTATCATTAGAAGAGTTAAGAGAACAAATCAAATCATCATTTATGATACAAATCAATCAATTAACAGTTACTAATAAGTCATTAATTAATCAAAACAAAGAATTAAAAACAGAAATTGAAATATTATCTGAATTACTTCAATAATATAATATAATATCATATAATTTTTATATAATTTTAATATAATTTGAATATAATTTAATTATTCATAATCAATATAATCAATATAATCAATAATTTGTTAATTATTTAATCACTACCAAATCTATATTATACTTCTTTCATTCTGTTTTTTGACCAAATATAAATGTTTTCTTTGAGTATATTTTATGTTTATAATTATTATATTTCAAACAAAATCTTCCATCAATATCCTGTAAACGGAGATTTTCCGGTTTTCAACGAGTAATATTTATACAGAAAATATCTTTTTTTAGTCAAACGGAATGAAGGAAGTAGTTCATAATGTTACATTGAGTAGATAAACGATAACTTGATACTTGTTTGATGAGCATTTTTTATGCTATGAAGTTATTATAATCATGTATGTAATGTGTTTATTTAGAATAATAGAAGTTATTATTATTATTATTAGAAGGCTTCCATAAATGGAACGGATTTGATCTGGGGGCTTTATTTTTTATTTTTCTAAAAACCTAAGAAGTGCTAATAATCTCCTTTATGTCAACAAGGACTTGGAACAGAGGGTTTAAGTTAGACCAAAAATATGTCTCAAAGCCCCCATCAGATCAGCCCCCATTTGTAATCTGTTCCATTTTTGCAAGTCTTTCATTATTTGAAAATATGAAAAAATAAATATGATCATACTAACTATAGCTGGTATGGTATGGTGATGTTATAATACCTTTGAATATGATAATAATGGAAAAGAAAAAAATCTTAATTTTATTATTTTGTTTTCTTCGGTATAAAGCTTTATAAAGTATTTATTTGTTGTAAATAATGTATTATAATACTCTAGGTTGTGTTGTTAATTCATTATTTTTATTTCTATGATAAGAACAAAAAAGATTTTATTGATGAATTTTATCATCGCCATGCCGCATCACATGATTTATTTGTATGAATTTTCACTGAAACAAAGTGTGAATCATCTAATCCTTTATTGCATCATATATATTATCCGATATTTTATTATAATTATTATGATATAAATTAAATTTGAATTATTTTATTTACAAATTTACTATTTTATTTATTTATATTAGATATCAATTTGGAAAATCAATAATAACTGTAATAGTAACTAATATTTGATGAATAGAAGCAACAAATTCATCTCAATTTTGACATTAATTTTATGAAAAATGATGTTTATTTCTCACTTATTACATGAATGTGAGGGAATATAAACAATAATAATAATAATCGATAAAAGTGTTCAAGTAATATTAATTAGTTAATTATATATTATAATAATTCATTCATAGAGCAAAATTCATAATAAAATGTTTTTCATTCAATTCATTCATCATTATAAAAAAGTAGTAATTAATTGTTATTATGATAATATTATCTAATCAATCCAAAGTCAGAATGGTTTAAATTACAATAATAAGTTAATGACATCTTTGAAACATGAATTATTATATGTTTTTTCATACAATCAATTATTTTAAATTGATGAATTGATGAAAGAACGAGTCTCTGTTTTGAATTTTGCTTGATTATTTTTTTGAAAATAATAAATGTGTAGAATTGATTCATTTTAAAAAGACAATTTATTTATGATTACACAGAGGTTGGATTCACATAATCTAAATAATTTCGACACTTCTCCAATGAAGCTAATAACTATAATAATGATTAAAATAATAAAAAAGAATTATTATAATATCGATAAAAAGAAACAAATCATTTTTGATAAATGGTCATTTTTGAAAAATGATAATATTATGTTTACCAATAATAATGTCAAATATTTTAATTTTATTGGTATAATTTACAATTTATACAATCAAATCATCAATTTATTATATTATTATTATTATTATTATTAATATTATTATTATTATGATTATTATTGTGATTATTATTATTATTATTATTATTATTATTATGATTATTATTATTATTATTATCATTATTATTATTATCATTATTAAAATGATACACATTAAAATATGACAAAGATAAAAGTAATTGTTGTACCTGATAAAACTGTTCTAATGTAAGTTCCATAAATATTTTTTCAGATCCATCTTTCCCTTCTACAGTAAATCTTAATTGTAAGAATGTTTTTCCAATATGATCTGAATCATCTGAACTAGCAGTCACACCTTTTGTATCATAATAATAAATCATTTATTATTTATTATTATGATTATTTTTTTCTTAAGAATTTAACATATTTTTAAAATGTCAAATAATGACATAATAACAAGTTAGAATAAAAGAATAAATAATCAAAACATTATAAATTTTATAGTAAATCAATCAGATGAAGTACTCAAATAAACTAAAGTATAATAGTTAATAACTATTGTTATTATTAGAATTAATAATAGTTTATGTTAAATAGTCACTATAAATCTTTTTATTAAAATGAGCAAGACAAATATATCTTAATATCGATTATAATAATTTCCATACCAAAACTCCAATCTAAATCTGTTAACTGGTTATTTGAAACTGTACGCGACATAAGACAAGTAACTAAAGCAGAAGCTTTATTTTTCCAACAATTTGTTATAATTGATATTATATTGCCATTTAATCCAAGTGAATCGCACCGAGCTTGTAAGTCAGAAACAGAACTTCCATTTTTTATCGCTATCAATAAAATGAAAGAGTGTCATAAATTGAATATATACTGAAGATTATACTGTATATGTGGTGGGTATTTTTGTTACCAAATTGTAAAACAATAAGCAATTCTTGGATTACTGGTCTTATATTTGACGGAGGCAAACTATAATAAGTATGAAACAATAAAATAAATATACTGTAACTTAAGCCCATATTTTAGTTACTGTGGTGAGCACATTTAATTTTACCTATATTTTACGGCATAATCTCCCATTTGCTGCATTAAATCAATCGTAGTTGGATTAATAAGAAAATCCAACAATGATTCAATCAATTCATTTACTGGTTCTGCATTCAGTGAATTAAGAAAATCTAATGCTGCGCTCATTTTGGTAGTGATGTATGAAAGCTTGTGAACTAAACTTAATAATTTTACACTAGGATTTCAGGACTCCAGAGTTTAGCTATCCCGGATCTCTGGAAACTTGAATTTTTTTTATTTTTGACAATAATTTAATTTCGTTCACAAATCCAATCCAAAATCCAAAATCCTCTATTTTAATAAAAGAAACTCGTTTGCGACCGTTTCAAGATTTTAGGATATCCCCGGTATCCTCAGTTGTTTTCAGTTTTCATTTTATTAACTTTTAGTTATAATCGGTTTATTATGATACTTTCCATATAGTAGTACAGTAATTACATATATTAAGATCACAGCAACAAGTAGTGATAAGATGAGCAGTAATCAACTAAAAGTTGTTAAACCTAGCAAAGTTAAAGTAATCCTTGTACCAGCAAATGCTGTCACTCCAATTAGCGCACCACCAACTCTAAAAAACTCAGATGACGCGATCCAACAAGTGATGGGTTCTTCGTACGATCCTATTGGACGTTGTAGACAAAGTTGTGATAACTTAGGATTTAATCCTATAAGAGAGGCCTCCATTATTGAGCATATAATACCAGGTTTGAAAGCTGGGTTTCTTAACATATTCGTTTATCGTGATATGATTAAATTATTGGATCAAACGCAACCAAAAAATTGACCCAACAATGCGTGGTATATGCTCAACATAAACGAATATGTCAGCTTTCAAACCTGGTATTATTTGCTCAATAATGGAGGCCTCTCTTATAGGATCAAATCCTAAGTTATCATAACTTTGTCTACAACGTCCAATAGGATCGTACGAAGAACCCATCACTTGTTGGATCGCGTCATCTGAGTTTTTTAGAGTTGGTGGTGCGCTAATTGGAGTGACAGCATTTTTTGCTGGTACAAGGCTTTAACTTTACTAGGTTTAACAACTTTTAGTTGATTACTGCTCCACTTGTTGCTGTGATCTTAATATATGTAATTACTGTACTACTGTATGAAAAGTATCATAATAAACCGATTATAATATCACAATAATAATATACTAACTAAGTTAATAATGAAAAATACTGAAAACTGAGGATACCGGATATCCTACTAAAATCCTAAAATCTAATAGAGGATTTTATATTTGTGAACGAAATTCTGAAGTCCAAATTGTCAAAAATAAAAAACGCAAACGCAACTTAGGATTCAAGCTTCTTTCCAGAGCTAAACTCTGGAGTCCTGAAATCCTAAAAACAAAAACGCAAACACCATATTGGTTCATCCCATCTACTACTACGGTATTCGGTGCGCAACTTTGCAATATTATAAACTTTGCAATATTATACCAATAATGCTGTAAATAACTATTTTAGAGTATTCATTGCTTAGTAGATTAATTAAATATTTAAGTAAATCACAAGAGAAATAAATAAATAAAACTCAATTATTACAAAAGTAAATCAAGAATATATTATCTTGTTTTTATACCAATGTCAAAGATTTAATTTCAATCACAAAATCTCTAAAATTCTTCACAAATATCATCCTATTTTGTTTACTAATTTCATTCATTTTCACACCGCCATCATTCGTCAATTTATTGAAACAGTCCATCAGCACAGATTGAATTTGAACATTCGGTTGTTTCATAATGATTATATTAGCAATAGATTGGAACTGTTGGTTGTCAAGGGATATAAAGGTTATCAATGTATTAGCTAAAGCATCTATTCTATCCCATGATAAGATTAATGGACGAGTTGAAGGGTTGATTAATATCATTTCCATCAATTCATTCATAACTGGCAATAAAATAGATGAATGAATGGATGGATCAAATCCTATCGTCTGGGTACCTTGTATATATTTCCATTGTATCATTCCAATCGATTGTAATGCCTATAATCCAATCAATAACAAGTAAAAATACGATATCAAATTAATCATATTTATAATAATATATATATAATAACTATGTTTTAAAAGATATTTGTATCTTTTATTTTCTTGTAATAATAATAATAATAATAATTTTATTATTATTATAAAAATAATAGTAATTAATAATAATGATAATCTGGAAATAATCATAATATATAACTTAATACTCATTATTAATGATACAAAATATTTAAGTAAATTTAATAATATTAAACCTGTAATGCTATTCTTGCAGTTGCCCCATCCAATAGAACAGTGCCATTCACTAAATGTTGTATTAACATTTGAAAAACTTCAATTTTCTTCATATCTAAAGTATTATTATGATCATTTGATAAATGAATCCAATGGATGAACTGATCAATATATGAGTTCACAATATATGATATAAATGAGAAATATTTCTCTGTAATTATTGGTAATGATTGAATAGTTGCTTGACTGATGAATGGAATAATCACTTGTAAACCATATAATAATACAATACTCACTTCTTGTTCAAATGATCGATTCAAATGATGTGCAAAATCATCATTAAAAGAAAAATCTTTTGTTGATAAATGATTTAATAATTCAATTATATATAAACATAAATCATTTTTAAAATCGACTTCTTGTTGATTTAAATTATTATTATTATTGCTATGCATCATACTTGACATTATAGTCATCGAAGTGGATGATTGCTGATGTTTTTTATTTGTTTGTTGTGATAATCTCTGTTGAAATATTGTTAATAATTGATGTGATAATTTATATAATTCATAACATGAGTTATTGTTTAATCGAATTAATTGGAACTCAGCATAATCCCTTATTAATAATATATATGATTCGATAATAACATCTGAACTCATATAATTCTGGTTGATATGACTATGAAGTACTGGTAGACTGCTATCAAATAAATTATGTAAGGTTACATCCTGACCCTTGGGACATCTAATAATCATTGAAAATTATCAAATAATGAACAATATCTTATTATTATTGTTATTACTATTATCATTATTATTATTATATTATAATTGTTTTTATTATTATTATTATTATTATTATTATATTATAATTGTTATTATTATTATTATATTATTATATTATTATTATTATGACATGTTTAAATAAATACTAATAATATTAAAATATTTTATACTATTATTATAGTGGTAACTAAATCAACATTGCTCAGAGAAATATTTTTCATTTATTAATTACAAATACTACTAACCTTGCTAATCCACGTAAACATGCTAATATTCTTTCTATTTGAGTAATATTCGCTTGAGAAGAATCATTGTTTATTAAATTACTGATTTGATTAAACATTGCAGTGCAGAGCTGTAAATAACATGTCAATTAATATAATAAATAAAATTGTTTATGTTAATATTTATATTAATTTATGCTGCTGTGTCCTTCACATACCTGTGAAAAATAATCGGTATGAGAACAAACAATGAATAATGTACCCATAGATTCAAACACAGCAGCTAATCCAATCGCATTTAATCGACAATTATTTGAATTATTTGTAATAAATTGTGCGATGGATGAAATGGATGAATTCGAGATAATTATTTGTAAATGATCATTTGATTTTATTGTCTTCGCGATAGTGCGAATAGTATTAGAAACAGAAGATATTAAATCATTTTCCAGTGGTAATAATTGCAATATATTATTTGAAGATACTAATATCATCTCCATTATTTGAGAAAAATCAGCAGCTATGAATGAATAAAAATCATATTTTATAAATTTTAACAACATAAATAACAGAACTCAATAAAATTATAATCATAATATCAAATAAAAGTTCGGGGTTTCAACATATTCTAGCCTTTGTAAAGGTTGACTCATTCTGAATCATCAGATATCATACATAATATTCACTCATACATCCCATTATATTATAAAAAAGACATTAATTATTATATATAGTAACAGGGGAAAGAATATACAGCGACAGAATATTATGGTATATTCTAATATATATAATAAGTAATTAACTTACCATGCAATGATAATAATTTGTTATTCACATTTTCCCAAACAGAAATACTATAATTACTTGAATCTGGTTCAATATATCTGGCAACATAAGCATCGAAAAACTTGAATATATTACATAATATTAATGGCGATAATAAATTATTTTCAAATTGTAATGTTAATATAATACCAACTTGAAATTGCAAATATTGAGATAATATCATAATAAACTTACGAATATTTTCACAAGTTATTAAAAATTGATTATGAATATAATAAATAATTTGATGTGTAATAATAGGGGATTCCGTAGAGACAGTAGATCCATTTGATTGTTGATTTATATCATAAAAATCATCAATTAATAAAAAACTGCCAAATAATACACTAACTCTAATAGATTCTAATTGAATCATACACATTATATTATTATCATTATTATCATTTTTATTATTACTATTATTTTGAATATTTGACACATAATAATTATTTGATTCGATTAATTTCATAGACATAAAATCCGTTAATGTAATAATGGATGACAAAAATGAAAATCTTCCAATAATACAAATATTTGAAACAAAATAATCAAAAGTTTTAGATTCTAATAATTCATTTTCTTGATCTTCTTCTGTCGCTAACGATAAGATTGATTCTAATGATGAAATATGTACCATAGATTCAAATAAAATTGAGAATATTTGTTGAATAATACTCATTATTCCATTTGATTCGAAGAGCTGTATGAGTGGATGACTGCCAATCGGATATTCTAAATCAGTTCCATTTAATAAATTATTATCATTACTAAGAATACAAGACCATATTTCTAAGCATAATGACAATACATTTCCTCGCCATGTCTCGATAATAGATGTGTCATACATAGACTTGTAGTCATTAATTAATTCAGAAATCATATTATTATTACTATTATTATTATCAAGTGATTGTTGAGATTGCAAATCATTAATCACTGATTGCGAAATAAACAAGATTTCTTTTGAAAATTCTATTGTTATATTACTTAATATTATTAATGATGGATGAAATTTTGATGAAGATAATAATTGATTAATGAATGATTTCTGAACACATTTGAACATAATATCTAAAAACAATTCACATTCGATCTGGCGAATATTTCCATCATGATAATCATTAGATTGTAATGATAATTCTTTATTTGTATGATTATTAATATTATTCTCTATCATTATTTGTAATTGAGTAAAAATACAATCAATCATTTTATTACTATTTAATATGGGAGCATGTTCATGCTTTGAAGAATTAGTTATAATTGCTGTAATTAATAATAAAAGATTTTTTATTTCTAATAAACATAAAATTTGATATGAATCGTAGCTATCGTTATTATTATTGTTATTGTAAGTTATTGGTTGTTTTAAAAGTTGGAATAATGAAAATATTTCAGTAATGAAAGATTCTTGAATTATAAATTGCAAGAAATCTTTCGATATTATATTATATCCAGGACTGCTTTCAATGCGACTATTATTACTATTCTTAGAACTGTTATTAATGTTGCTGTTATTATTACCATTTAACTCGCCGTCACTTGTCGAAGAATCAAAATCCCAAGAGATAATACTATTCAATAAATTAAAAACTTGTAAACATAGCTTCAAATTATTATTATTATAAATACTATTATTGTTATTATTAGTTAACTGCTGAAATGTTATGCTTATCGATGCAATTATCAATGAATATATAGATGGTAATACATTCGTTTCAAAGCTTAATTTTGTTTTAGAATGAAATATAGTTGGCAAATTGTATTCAATAAAATGTTTCACTGAAAACTCATCAATTACTGTTTTCATAAATAATATACCCATAGAAATATCAGTATTGTCACTATTATTATTTGTTCCACTTAATAGAATTTTAGATAATTCTACTAATTGCAAATGCTGAATATTTGTACAATCTAACCAACACCTCTTTATCAAAGAAACATAGATTTGTAATAATTTATTGATAAAATATGAATGGTTGGGATCAAGTTTGTTATGGTGATAGTTAAGTATAATGTTGTATAATTGTTGTAATATTCCATAATATTTATCCAAAGAAGACAGTGAATAATGTTTAAATAAGAAATATTGAGTTATATTAAGGCAATGAAATTTTGCAAAATATAATAATTGAGTGGAGATATTAAGACTGATAGTTGACGATAAATCATTACATTGAAGGATAGAGAGGGAGATAGGTAAAGAATCGGGAGTTTCTCGATATTCTTCAATGATATGAGAAGTTGATGTCGGGTTTTTAGATAATTGTTCACATACGGATATAAACCATTGAATCTTTGTAGAGTCCATTGTACTCCAAACTCCAAGCTCTCGACTATTGCAGCATTAAAAACTGATATCAGTTTAGTTTATACAATAATATAGGGAGACTGGAAGAAGGTGAATTTGAAAATGAATGAATGAATGAATTAACTTACCACTAAAGTTACTGAATGAATTTACTCTATGTCATGTTATATACCGTATTATTCCTCTTGGCTAGATTTAATTGATTTAATTCATTTTCTTGATTTTCATTCATTCATTTATTCAATTGTTTCTGTTCATTCATTCATTCATTCATAGATGCAATGGAGGAGCATGTTATATCACTTTCTTTATATTACTGTCTGCCATATACGTCATCCCCTTTATATTAATTTATGGAATTTTGTATTAGAGAAATGAGCTGGAATATCTTGATTTTAATTAAGGAGTATCATGTTTGCACATTTTAACATAATAAATTATGGTTATGGTAGAAAATGATATTAAATATTTGAGTTTGGGCGAAAGAACGGATAAAATTGTCATCAATTACGTTATCGGTAGATCTTTAGGTACAAACAAGGGGAAAGGGGAGTATCAAGCTGTATGATGATGAAAACGATTGCAATAAATTACCTCATAACTGCGTACGTTAGTTTGTATATATTAATAATCCAGTATTGCATGGATTTACCGAAATTGGATTGCAATTGAACGTCAAATTTTACTGTCTGCCATTTATTTTGGCTGATAATTATTAATATTACAAATAACTTTCCAAAAATAAGTTATCTTCTCAAAATATTTTTGTTAAACTGATAATATTTAAGAGCTATTTTGGACGATATAAACTTTTGGATTTTGAGGTAAAAATTAATTATTGAAATATTACTTTTATCTTAGGCACGAAATTAAATTTCAAATTAAGTACAGTATTACCATGACGAACCGTCGGTATTTACAGTTGTTGCATGTCTTGCTTCATATGTAGCAGTAACCCAATCAGTTGTTAGCTCATAAGGTTCACTGACTACAGTACCTTCAAGAGTAGCTTTTGCGATCTGAATTCTACTTGAAGCTCGACAATCACGATAAAACAAAACTCGTAAACAATCTTCCATTAATGCTCTTGCTTCACCTTCATAACAGAAATATAGTATAATATTAATTGAATCGAATGGTTTCATTAATCAAATGCATAAAGATAAAAAAATATTAATATTTGATGAATGTACCTTCATCCATTTCTGGATACCACTTCTCTCTTATTAATGGGATAGCTAGATAAGCACCAAATCCAGTAGCCATAAAATTTTCTTCATAAGCTGTACCAATTAAATCGACATATCCTAAAAATGGCTTATCTTTGTATCCAGCAATTACAAGTTGGTTCCATAACGGATTTCCTTTGTTGCGTCTTTGATACATTACCGCTCGAAGATAATTGTAAAATTCAGCTGGTGTTCGAGTATACCCATCATCTTGATTGACATCTGAAATATGCATATTTTCAAGCATTTCTAAGATTGATTGAAAGTCACTCATTTCGCCTCCAGCTCCAATCAATGTTGAGCTACCAATTTTTTGAATTCGTCTTGTATCCTACAATAGAATGATAAAAAAATCAAGTTATCGAGTATAAAAACAAACAGAGGAAATTTTATTTTATAAAATGTTACTCTGATAATAAAATAATAATAAACAATTGCTGTTGATTTAAACTCAGTAAATTAATAAATATTGTTGGTGTACAATTTTTGGTTATTCATCATATCAATCGTCGATCAAAAAATATTGCACTAATAATAAATATATTATTACTTTATATCTTGCTAATGAACCATACGATGCCAAAGTATCGGATGCTAGCATAACTCCGTCAGCATATTTTAATCCAATAACTGTTGAACCAACAACAATAGGTTGTTGTGTACGGGAAGTTGGATCCATTTTATCAGAATTGTAAAATATTGAAAGAATAATACTTAATATACCAAAATACATGCACTTTGACAAACTACGAAGTGGTCATTATTTTAAATATCAACAAACAAACATCAAAATAAATTAAATAATGGATGAAACAGAGTTCATAAGAACAAGAAAAAAAGAATTCCACTCATTAATTGATTGATTCATTCATTCATTACAGTAATTGATTAATGTAAATAGAGTCGAGTTGTCGGATGAAATGAAAAAACTCACTTACTAATAAATCAATATACCCATCAACATGGACCCACCCAATCAATTACCACACTAAATTCAATTAGACTCCACTCGAAAACGGTTGGACTTACTCTGTAGAGTGCAGTCCGCTTGATCGCTTGAGCTGAGATGGGCAGGAATATGAACCGTTTTTTACCTGTGATGCAGGAATATTGTAGCTTGATTTGTTTTGATTTTTTTCTCACTGAAAAAAGACTCAATCCCAATTCAACCTTAAGTTAATTACACGAAAACTCATATGATGGATGATTTCAATTCCTAGAACTTCATAAGTATTAGATATTATGATCACTATAAAAGCTCTTTTTGTCGTGCTAGTATTCAACATTGTGTTTTTTTATATCGTATTTAAATCCAAGCATATTTTGCTTTTTTTCAAAATTACGAAAGCGAAATCACAATTTTTCTCTTTGCTATTATCATAATATTGACCTCCATATATTTCACGAACCACTCTCACTGCTCAGTTTCATCATTAATCGACGTCACTTTTGCAATTTTAAAATAGTAAATATTTAAATTTGATATAAAAACATAATGTTGAATAGATAGCACGACAAAAAGACTTCATCTATAATGATGAACGGTTAATAATGATGATTAATAATAATGGTTGTACAGTAATATTTTACTCTCATATTTCCGACCACAAACGCAACATCCACTTGGAATTTATTTCTCTTACAAGCTGATACTAAGTTTTGAATATATCAAAAAATTTAGTTGTAAAAGTCAAGCTATCAATTGCTCTATACAATCAAAAATATTAAGCCACGCAGTAGTTGAAGAATTGACAACCTAAAATTATGAAATATTGAGAATATCATTGCGACCACATATATACTATTAATGAATTGAAAATAATCTATACTAAAATAATACTATTTAAAATACTTGACCACAATCTGAATGAATTAATAACTAAACATAATGTAACTTACATCAAAATGATCTGCATTAGGAATTTTTAGTAACTGTGGTAGATATTGTTTATCCAAACTATCGAAACATAAAAACTCTTAAATATTAGTATAATTAGTATAGTACAAAGAATTTTACCAATAATTCACAGCGTCTAAGTGAAATTGTTCCACCATATCAACAGGTATAACATCATCTTCTTCTCCAATTACGATCAAACATTTCGTCTAAATCATAATAATCATTTATCAATGTGACATCGAAATGAATCCAGTCAATGAACAATTACCTTGAGGGGCAACAAGTTGACAGGAGATGCGAATCTTAAATAATTAAGAAAATATTGATATTAATAAATCCAATTTTATAATAGTTCATAAATTATAACAATAAGTTTACCTGCATATATTTGAAATGGTATCATCAGAATCAATTTTTAAATACTGTTCAATAGCATCTCCATTATCGCTCAATCTAGAATTAAAACCATCAATATTCTTAGTGGAAACAGAAAAAACAATATTTAGAATATCAGTTTCAATAATACTAATACATTATATAAAATAAATTTTATTAACCTTCTCTTTTGTCCTTCCTCTAGGTCGCCAATCGGAGCGATTGCAACACACAATAAAGGAGCAAATGGTATTGGGATATTATGTGAGCAACAAGTCCATAAAGCTAACGTACCACCTTCATACAATATTAATTTTATTAAGTCAGATTAAGACTAAAAATTCTTATTTGTTTGAAGCGTTAAAGGTACATTGGCAATTGTTCTATTCAGATTGTTAAATGTCACATAATATAAAATAATTTACCTGCTGAATGACCTAAAACAATAACTTTATTAATATCTAACTGCCTTTGCTGTAAACGTTCAATCACAAATTTGTAAAATTCTTGAAGGGCTGCAATGATATCATCATTTGTTTCTGGCCAACCACCATGATCCCCAACACGGCGATATTCAACATGACAAACTGCATATTTCTTATGAAGCAAATATGGAATTAAGCTATCAATTAAACTATTGTCTAAATTATAACACTTTTTCCAAAAACCACCATGAACTATGAAAACAGTCGGAAATAAATGGTCATTGTTTTCTTCAATCGATGGTAAATGCAATCTGCAACAACAAAATAGTATTATACATTGAAACAATTAAATGATACACTTCTGATATGATTTTAAATTATTTTAAATATTTGCCAAACAGTAATACCTCATGAATTGATCTGGATGAACAGCACCATAGTTAATTGTCCAAGAAGAAGACATGATGTATTTCAACAGTTCAATATTTCAATTCCAAAAATCAAACGCATTCATTAATAAATGTGATTCAAGAATTCAAGCCACAAGATTTACTTTTTCGAATGGCTGCAATACCATTATGATATATGATTTATTATAATTAAAAATAAAATAATACTGGAATATTAGCCGTTTCTTACGTCGCGCCGGTTTAATTTTGGCGGTTTTTTGGCGTATTTTTTCCGGCAAAACATCATCTTATGAC
>VKHH01006865.1:0-14688 GCA_015144975.1 Epipyxis sp. PR26KG | reverse complement strand
CCATTTGCTTCAAAGATAATAGGTTGGAATAAGTAATTGTTGCGTTGAGCCACCTCTGAATATTTGTTAATTTTTTTAAATGAATGAATGAATGAATGAATGAATGAATGAATGAAGTAAATATCTGGTGATGTTTATGTAAATAACAAGATGGATATCTAGAAAAATTACAAGAAAATTTTACACGACGTCAACTCAACATAAAGAATGAACAAATATTCTAAGAATTTTATTCATTTCTGATTATACATCACATCAATATATCATTTTAAAAATTACTGTAAATAAAACAAAACAATCTATAGATGATAATTTTTAAAAAGTTCGAACCTAAAATAATTGAAAAACTTATTTTAAAAAAAAAGTTATCATATCATCACATTATTACAATTGTTATCTATCATTATTTATGGTATTAATATTGTTATTATATCAAAATTATAAAATTATTTGATAGATCTATTAATATTAACATCTAAAAATGAACTTATTTCATCTGTAACATCATTAACAGTTTTCATAAAATTAGAAATAAATTCAGATTTAAAAAGTGATACTTCCAAATCATTGATCACTGAAGGTGTAGACTGGTCTAAAATAGCAGACAAATCCAATTCTAAGTTTTGTGTTAAAGGCGTTAGATGAGTACCAGTCATAATTTTAAGTTCAACTTCCATTTCTACCATTGGCCGTTTCATTCTCATAATTGTATTCGCTTCTCTTAAAACTTTTTCAATTTCAACACTTTCATCAATATCATCATTTTCAAATTTTATTAATAAAGTACTTCTTGCACGATACATTCTTCGACAAACTTCTTTTGTTTCAATTGGATTTGGTTTGAATTCAACTTCACCTTCAGCAATTGTTTCTAATAAAGGTGGTAATTGATCAATTATTTCTAAACTTTGTGAAACAAATGGTAATATTTCATTTGAAACAAATAATGGTGCAAGTGAAGAATTAGCATATCTTGATATCATACGATCAAAATAAACACGTAAAATTGATGATATTTCTCGAATATTTTTACTATTTTCATTATTATTTTTGAAAATTTGTTCAGAAAGTGGCACAATAACCTCATTAAATGCTGGAATAGCTGATGCAGCAGGTTGATTATTAAATGAAATAAGTATATTAGCTGCTCTTGGTGTGTCCGGGAAAAGTGATGTTATTAAAATTTGTAATAATGAACCACAAGAATGTCCTAATCCAATAACAGGTAATGGACCATAAGTTGATGCTAATTGAATTGCAATTGAATCAAATTTACTTAAAATATTATCACATATTCTTAAATAATCCATATCTAAACGATAAGGTGTTGCAACAATAATATAACCTTGTTCAGATAATTTCTCTAATAAATATCGATATGTTATATGTGGTGCAGCACCAACAAATGCACCCCCAAGAAAATGTATAACACCAATAGGTTTAATATTCTCTTCATTCTCATTATTTTGGGGTGGTGTTAATATATAATTTCCAGAATTTTCTTTCCATCGACCAGTTATTCCAATAGAATTTATATTCATAAATGGTAAAGGTAGTTTCGCACTAGATTGAGAATCATTATTTTTTATAGAAATTTTTTTTCTTTTAAATACTTTATTTGAATTATTATTTCTTTTTGATATATTATTATTTTCTTCATCATTATTTGTATTATTTTCTATTTTCGAGGATATTTCATTATTATTAGAATTTGAGGTGGCACTGGAAGGTTTATATGCATTTGAAAATCTTGTTGCTGAATTATCAATTAATGCAGCAACAGAACCTCTGTCTTGTTTTGAATTTGCCATATTCAAATTCATATTATTATCATTATTATTATTTGATTGCAAAAACAATTTATTATCATTATCATTATAATTATCATAATAATTATTATAATTATCATAATAATTATTATTTGGATTAATATAATTTATTTTAAAACTATTTATCATTCTTCGACTTAATAATATATTTGTTAATTGTCGTTGATTTTTGAGATTATTAAACAAACCACCAGATGGTCTGATTATTTCTGCACTAATCCTTTGCTGATGACCTAATAAAGAGCTTGGTTCATAGGGCACAATATTATTATTGTTGTTAATGTTATAATCATTATTATTATATTTTGTTGAATTTAATTCAAATAAATTGTCGATGTTATCTGAAATCTCAATGACAGGTAATGATTTATCATGTGTTATATGAGCAGAAGATGAGATCATTTTAATATTAATTTTTTGTTTTATTTCATCATTTGATTCATTATTATTATTATTATTATTCCATAATAATTTTCCTTTATGAATAATAGTACTTTGATGAATAATAGTATTTAAAACTTTACTATTTTTAACATATTTACTGTCAGTTGTATCATAAATACTTTCATACAATTCATTTTGAATATTATATGAAATTTCATTTTTATTTAATAAAGCTAATATCATATTTTCAACATTTCGACTGTACATTGTGGATGCTGTGTTTGGTAATCGAGATGGTAAATCAGAAAATCCAATGATTTTTACATTATTTTTTGTAGTTACTATTTTGCCATGTGAGGAATATTCACAACTACCTTTTGTTATTTTTTCACCGAAATTAAATAATTTTAAGAATATATTATCAGTTGATGTAACTGCCATATCTACAATAACAGAACCTGATTTCATTTTATTAATTATTGATTTTGATATGATAAATAATTCATTTTTATTGTCAGATTGTTTCGTAAAAATAGCTGTTGATATTACAATGTCGGATTGAATTATTAAGTCATCTAAAAGATTCGATTGTGAGCTATCATTAGACTAAAAATAATTATATAATGAAAATATTAATAATAAATTTTATAGATTATGAAAAAAATAGTTTCTAAACCTCATTCGAATAATATATTCCTCCCAGCTCTTCAACTTGTGCTTTCATTCTGTCATAGTTTCTCTCATCATAAACAGATACAATCGCACCCATCGATTTTGCTGTTCGTTGAGCTGATAAACCAGCCGCACCAGCACCTAAATAAAATTATTTATATTATTATAATACTTAAAATATTGTTTAATTAATTTAATTAATGTTTTTAAAGCATACCTATAATCAATACTTTAGTTGATGCTTGGCCAGATTTTGAAGAAAAAGAAGAGAATAATCTGCCAAATTCTAAAGCGGCTTCAATAACAGCTCTGTATCCAGCGATAACCGACTAAAAACAAAATGATTGAAACGAATCGGTAATATATTTATTGGAAAAAATTATAATACCTGTGAATAGAGAGCATCAAATGGTCTTCCACTAATTAATTTTTTTGGAACACAATCCATTCCTAGCACAGTCGCTTTTTGGCTTTGTAATTTTTCTACAATTAAATTATTTCTTGATGGATTCAAGAATGAAATTAATGTTCTTGAATCAAGTAATGATGTTTCATCAATTGTTGGCGGTTGTACTTTTACCTGATAAAAGTATATAATAAATATAATTTGACAAAAGTTTCATAATAGAAAATAATCTTGTCTCACCACTAAATCATTTTGCCAAACTTGACAGCTATTCACTATTTTTGCACCAACAATTTCATAGTCAATATTACGAAAACCTGCAGCTTCTCCTGCATTACTTTCAATAAATACATTCAATCCATTCTTTACTAAGCGTTCCACAGAATGTGGAGTAAGAGCAACTCTTTTTTCTTCGAAACCAATTTCTTTTGGAATCCCAACGCTGGTTATGGTGTCATATATTATTGATTTGTATGAATCTGTATCACAGTTCAAAGTCGACATTTTTTTTGATAATAAATTAAATGATTTGTCAAGTAATCTAAATGTCCAAACCCCAGATGACCCAAATAAATATAAAACGGATAAAATTTTTATTATCATATTTTCCCAATAAAACAGAATAATCCAACTTCAAGAAAGTAAAATGATTAAATTTCAGAGAATGGTAGCATGATAGCCATAAACCATAACACGCATGATCCAAAAAGCCAGATTTGATATCATGAACTTGATGCGCTTTTGATATTTTAATAATATTGTTTATTTGATATTTGAAATTTGATGCTTTGTATTTTATACGGAACAATATATTTTTATACAGAATCTTACAGTATATCTATATATCTCAATGATAGATATGGTAGAAGGATAGAAGATTAAAGAGTAATGCAGTACTTTTGTTTATGATTATAGAATATTTTCTGGATTTTATATAAAAACTGACGGTTTTTGTTCGTTCCGGTACTTCCACCTGAACCCCGTCTGAACAAATCAATGGATCTCATCTCATACTGAATAGTTGAACAGCCACCAGGTGAAAATTTAAATATTGATAATAAATTTCCAATAAAAAGTTATTTCCAATGGCAGATGAAGTGGACATGAAAGAAACCTCGGATTATGAAGAAAAGGTTTTTTTAAGTTAATTAATAATAAAGTCACAGTATCACTACATCCATATTGTAATTGACAAACTTAATCATATGATGTATGAATGTCATAATGGTTGGCATAATATTAAGAATTGCATTAAATTGAATGAATATAAAAAATTCAATATTAATATTTTTATAAAAGCATAAAAAACAATATCAAATAATCAACTATTAGTTCATGTACTTAGTATTAATATTAAGTTATTTCTCTTGATTTTTTGTCCTTTGAAACATTATTATTAATCCTTTATAATTTTTTTATAATTACAGATAAAATACGTGAGTGTAATTGCCAAACCACTAGCTTCTGCCAAAACTACAAAGAAAATACATAAATTAGTAAAGAAAGGAAATCAATCCAAAATAATACGCCGTGGGGTTAAGGAAGTTGTTAAAGCATTAAAAAAGGGTGAAAAAGGATTCTGTGTGATTGCAGGAGATATTAGTCCTATTGATGTTATTACTCATTTACCAATACTGTGTGAAGATAAGCAAGTACCGTACTATTACGTTCCTAGTAAGCATGATTTAGGAGCTGCAGCTGCTACAAAAAGACCAACCTCGTGCATTTTAGTGTCACCAAAGGGAGACACTTTTAGTGAAATGGCACTGTACAACAAGGTAGTAAAAGAAGCCAAAGAAAATGCCTTTGTTCCATTTTAAGTTGAATATTTAACATATAATTTTACTCATTAAAAAAATTGACCCAATACACAGTATATTTAACTAGGAATTAAACAACCTTGTATATAGTAGATCATGTCTAGATTGCATGAACTCAATAATTGGAGATGTTTGAACTGGTGTAATATTATTATAAAAGTTTGGTATTTGGAAATTATCAAATGAAATATCATTGCTTTTATTTTGATTATGGCATGTCGATTCTTGTGACTCTTTTAATTCTGTTATCAATGATTCTATCGTCCCAAAGAACTTTGATTGCAATCGCGAACCTTCCATTGGCCCAATAATATTTAACCGTGCAGCAGCAGATAAAATATCTCTCAAAATATTTCTTAAATATATTCTCTCAACAGTTTCCAATGAAATTTCTAATATACCTGCAACATAATATTAATATTTTCGTTTTTTATATTAATCAATGAGATTATTATATAATACCTGTTAACAGTCCAAAAACAGGAGCATAGTGAAATGAATTATTGTTATAGTTAACAGGAGGTAAAATATAATTTATTTCATCAAGTTTATGTGGATAAGTTTCCATTATCACGCGATGAAAACATCGCCCTAGAATATTAAATGAAAAACAGAAATTAGGAAACTATTTTATGAAATATATTGTGGTTTTTGGGTACCTTGGTTCACGGAAGATCGCCTCGTCACATCGTTGCTGATAAGACTATCACAATACAAATCTAACTGAGCAAAATTCATCCTTTTCGTCTCAATATAATCTTTGTTTGATGCAGCTAATTGATGAGTAGTTAGTACAAATGGTAACATTTGATATGCATTCTACAGCATTGTTGGAAAAAATAAAAATTAAAGTAACTATAGTTAATTTAATTACATTACCTGTTCTAGACTCATTTCAATAAATTTGCACAGATCATTACTTTTATGATTGTTATGTAGTGCAACATGATGTTGCACTACACTCTCTAAACCTTGGCTATTAGCAAGCGATCCACCAGGAAATGACGAGTCAGTCAATTGCATTGTGATGAGCAATTCAGTGGTTGATTTTGTTGGCATTTATGCTGTGTTTCGGTAATTGATATGCTCCTAATAAATAAATAGACTGAAGCAAAATAACTGTTGGTGCACCGATGTACAATATACTACCAACTACTGCATATTATATAAAGTTAATTTTATTTAATAAAAATAAAAATATGTTTCGGTTAGGATTATTATTAAAGTTAAAGCAATAGTCAACCACAAAGAATTTTGGGAAGGAAATAATAAACGTAAGTTCAACAACGACAACAATTATTTTATAGCAGTAAAATATATCAGGGATTTTAGAATTGATACACTTTCGATCACTGGAGGCAATGATGAAGCGAACTAAAATGGTTAGAGATACAAGCTTTTCAGATCAGGATCAGGATGACACAAATTTGGTACCTTCTGAAAATGAGGATACAAATGAAAAGAAGAAGTCGCCAAATACAATTAAAAAGATTTTAACTAGAGCAGTTGCTGCAACAATATTATTTTGTATCTATATGTTAATTTTGTTCTCTGGGCATTTGTATTGCATTGCTGCAGTGGTACTCACCCAAGTACGTGTCTTTTTATTTAAAATGAATTGAGCCAATTTGATGAAGTAAAATTTTCATAGATTGAATTATACCGTGAAGTTGTTAACATTAGATACATTGCAGCGAAGGAACGTTCTATGCCTTGGTTTCGAACTTTACAATGGGCATGGTTCTTTGTGGCAATGTTTTTAGTATGTGAGTTGTATCACATTTGAGTAGATATATAATATTTCATGCTTAAATTTTGAAATATATTTAAATTTATTGATTTAAATTAATTATAGATGGCGAAACTTTGCATAAATTTTGTGTTGAGCATCATCAGCTCGTTAAGTTAACTCAAATAACCAGATTTATCCATCCAGCTGTTTACATAATGTATTGGGTATTATTTGTTGCTTCTGTATTGACCCTCAAACCTGGAATGATTCGTTTTCAATTGAGTCAGCATATGTTCTCAATCGTTACTGTGTGTTTGGTCGTTTTTCAATGCAAATTTTTCGCCGAAAATACTTTGAATGGTCTTTTTTGGTACTTATTTCCAATGGCAACTGTAATCATGAACGATTGCTCCGCTTATTTCGCAGGAATTAGTTTTGGAAAGAAGTTTATTTCAGCTCCTTTCCTTGCATTATCTCCAAATAAAACATGGGAAGGATTTATTGGAGCAGCAATAGGCACAATTTTCTTTTCTTTTTTCATGCCCGCTTTTCTTGCACAATTTGATTGGTTGATATGTCCTGCTGATGGTTTGTATTTATGGCCATTTCCACCTCCATTAACTTGTGAACCTAATCCCGTTTTCATAAAAACTATTATAAATTTACCATTCGTTGGACCGCAATCTTTGTATCCTATACAACTGCATGGGATTGCTTATGGAGTTTTTGCATCTGTTGTTGCACCATTTGGTGGATTTTTTGCAAGT
The DNA here is from genome assembly GCA_015144975.1 of Epipyxis sp. PR26KG. Lineage (NCBI taxonomy): Eukaryota > Chrysophyceae > Chromulinales > Dinobryaceae > Epipyxis > Epipyxis sp. PR26KG. Next base: position 7,078 of record VKHH01006865.1, on the reverse strand, counting down.
GCCTTAAAACGTGCATATAATAAAAAAGATTTTGATTCATTTATTCCAGGACATGGTGGAATGATGGACAGAATGGATTGTCAATTGTTGATGGCGACTTTTACTACGTTCTATTATTTTGCTTTCATAAAAGGAATATCTCACACTGTTGGAAAGATGCTCTATTTAGCATCTCTTATGACTGTAGAAAATCAGGAACTACTTTGGTTAGAGGTAACCTATGCTTCAATGTTTAAATAATTGATAATTAATTTCAACAATATGTAACTGTTATTTATAGTTGGGGAAACAGCTTGGAAAAATTGTATAATCATTTGGTTATTATGAAATAATCACATTCACACATTATCATAATAATTCTAAAATTAGTTGTTGAACAAATATGGTCTCAAAAACTTGATTTCTGGTTGATGCTATTTTTATGGCATCATTATTTATGATTTTTGATTCGATCAATCCATTATTCAAAAATATTCAAAATGTGTTTAATTTACAGTATATTGTATCATGCTTTTCTGGTTTTATTAACAAAAAGTTAAGTTTATTTTCCAAGATATACAAATACTATAATGTGTTCAAAAATTGAGGAAACGTACCAGTATAGTGGAGTTTTACGTTTTACAGTAACAGAATGAAAGCAAGAATGAAGAGGCAAGGATACTTAAAAAATTTGCGTTAACTGTAAAAAACTACCGTATGATATCATAAAAATTCTTATTATATCTATTGCTGTAATAATAATTCCATATGAAAAATACTTCTCATACACCACCGTAATGCACTCGTACATCATTCAAGTGATTCATCAAGCGGTTAGTCGATTAATGATTAATAGATTTATATTCCATTTTTCAATAATGATTTGCGGCAAACATTTAATACTCCTCTAAATCGAATTAATATATAACTATAAAATCATACAATGGCTAAAATATATACCGCCGGTATAGTCTTTTTTTGGGGGGGGGGGGAGTTTTGCAGTTATAACGTCAGTTACTACTCTACTACTACGTTACTACCACTACTTCCACTTAATTATAAAATATAAAATTAACTTAGTGTTAAAAGTTTTTTTTAATAATAATTCCAGAATTTATTGTATGATGATCAAGATAATTAAGGTCCTAACAATTTGTAGGTAAGGATTGGTTTGAAATTATTTGCGAGTGAAATGAGCTATAACCACAATCAATTTTCTCAGCATTTGGTAACTGGGTTAACATGTCCAAAATGTAGCAGAGATTATGTTTTGCCGCATAAATATCTCGTGAGACCAGAAGATTATGATTTTCAACCTATACCTCGACTTTTACCATGCTTACATACCGTTTGCCATTCGTGTATTGAAGATCAATATCAACGTAATTCCATAGAAAAGTTATTGCCAACTGTAACATGTCATATTTGTAAGCATAGTGAGATAATAAAAGGTGTAAAATATTTACCTTTTGATGTCCTTACATTATTAGAACTTGTTCAAGTTAAAAATACTGATATATTATCATATTGTGTTAAATGCTATGAAAAAGTTCCAAGCGTTTCATATTGTGAAAGCTGTTCTTCATCATTATGTGAGTTTCATCATCAAGATCACATACTATCAATTTTAACAAATAGCCATGTAATTAAAACAAAATATGAACACAAGTATAGTAATAAAGAGAAATTAGTGTTGGGCAAATTATCAAATCATAATAATCAACATAATAAATCAACCATACCACCTCCATTACCACCAACAAACACCAATATTAATAATAATTTTATAAATATTAAATTAAACAAAATTCCATGTCCAGAATGCTTATTAGTAGATTGTTCGTTATACTGTAATACATGCTTGTATCTTATTTCACCTCAAGCTATGATCGATTACCATAAAAATCATGAAGTAGTAAATTATAAATCAATAATTCCTGAGATGAAGAAAACTATAATTGAGTCAAATAAATTATCTAATACTATTAATCAGAAGTTAAAAGGATGTATTAATCATATAAATAATCAATTGAATGAAATTAGTGCGAATGAAGAAAATTGTTTGAGTACTATTGCGAATGTTTTCAATCAGTTACATAATGAACTGAAAGGTGTGTAAACTTCACAATATTTTTATCAAATTTTTATTTATATTATATTGATTCGATATAAAATTTACTTGAAGTATCTTTTCTTTCAAACTCTCCAAGCTTTCTGATAAAATTCGGAAATTAATAATTTATTAGCAATTGAAAATCCTAGTTAAAGTTATCATAGTATAAGTTACATCCACTTGTTATATTAAGATTCAATTACTTCTTTCGTCTGTAGTATTTATTGACATGCTTTTTTGTATTGTTTGTAACAGAGCGTGAGAACACTTTATTAGAAAGGTTGAATGCTGTTGTGGAAGAAAAGAAACAAGCTTTATATTCAGAATTAGAACAAATCAAACATTTATATTATTCGAATTCAACTGCTTCATTTATTAGTAAAGGTGTTATGAATATTGGAACACCTTTGTCTGAGTTTGATGATAAAGGGAATTACAATATTTTAGATTATGATAATAATAATCATAATAATCAGAAATCATCGCATTTTATCGAAGAAAGTGAAGAAACTATTGAAGATATGTATATTATATCATGTGCAGAAGCAATAGAAGATCGTGTAGATAATTTATCAGAAATGGCTTCTTTGAAAACGAATTCTCTTAATTTACCTGATATAAATCTTGATATTAATTTTATTCAACAAGAAATTGATCGAATATCAGGAATGATTTCATCATTAGGTGGCTTTCGGCATTCTACAACAACAATTCCATTTCAGAACAATAATAATAATGATGATTATGATGGAAATTATAGTAATGATGATTATGATGATAATAATAATAAAGCACAACCGAAAATATATTTTAATTTGGTTTTAAGGTAATTTGAAACAGACTTTTATATTAGAATATCTAATATCATTAATAAAATAATTTTCCATAATGATGATATAAACATATGACATGTAATTGTACATAACAGATTCAATGTTTATCTATACATCGACTTTGTTCTCTGATGGTTATTACACTTCGTTTGCGTATTCGTAATTCTAATTATCAAGATTCATATTATTTTTCTTAAACACATAATTTCTCTGAAAATTATTTATTATTATTATTGTTATTATTATTATTATTATTATTATATCATTTAATTATTAATTATATTTTGTATCATTATTTCATAATCAAACTATTTTATTATTATCATTATTATGATATTTCTCCATTTTATGGTCAATAAGTTTTAACAAAAAGATAAAACATGTAATAATAATACATATTAATCTTTTTAATATAATAATATTCATATAATAATACTAATTAATATAATTTTAGTGATCATAAAAAAGATGCTCATATAATAACATCTGAGAATAATAATGAAAAAAAGAAAATTATTATTGAAGTTAGAGAAGCAAATCATTATCATTCTCAGGTAATATTAACATTAACATAATAAAAAAACAATTTATTTATTCATTAATTGTGTACATTATATTTTTGAACAGAATAATGGCCACGCAAAGCATCATAAAAATAAAAACATTTCAGTTGAAGGGAAATTAATTGGATCGATTGAAGTTTTAACTTCAGTAAGTCATGTTACTAATAATTCATTCATAATCATTATTTGCATAATGTAGATGAAATTATATGTCAATAATGTTACTCAATCAGATATAAATTTTAACTTATTGATGAACGAATGACTGAAAATTAAAAAATAAGAATTCAAATATTACAATAATAATAATAAATATTAGAAATAAGATGAGGATGAAGATGGGCAAATTTGAGAAAACATTACTAAAACAAAATGAGAAGCTAAAAAATTCTGTAATTGATTTAAACTACTCAACATTAAGAGTCATATCATTCGGCAACAAACATACTTCTCGAGTATGACTAAATGTTGAGTAGTTTAAATCAATTACAGAATTTTTTAGCTTCTCATTTTGTTTTAGTAATGTTTTCTCAAATTTGCCCATTCCGACACCATCGTCGTCGTCTAAGCAAATAACATTTTTACTGCTCAAAGTATAAAAATCATTGTTAGACTTTAGTGGTTTATATTTCTTGGTTTGTTTATTATTTAAAATTTCTTCTTGATCATGATTATGCGAAGTCTTGAAGGTGGTAGCTACTACAGCTTTTTGAGGAGGAGCTCATATCATCATCATATTTCTTCTCAACAACGAAATCATAATTGTAGTCTTTTCCAATAGTTTCATGCCAAGGAATTCCACGTTTTTTTATACTTTTTACAGGAGGTTCTTCGCGATTAAGAACGCTTTTAAAAATGTATAAAAAATACTGAAACTAGCTACACCCAAATTATGGAATATAATAAATTTGAAAGATGAAATCCTTTATATTATTAATATTATTACAAGAGCAACTAAATTATAAGCAATTATTGAGTAGAAGACGTAAATCGCCAAGTGACGAAGACATTGAATTGTTTATGACAGCAGTTAATTGCTCAACCTGACAGGAGGAACTTGAATCTATTTTTGTGATTATAATTTTTACCGATTGATTGCTTGCACCAATCGGTAAAATTCCCTCGATCTATCTTAATTTTATGTCTGATCTTTTATAATCACAAAAATAGATTCAAATTCTTCCTGTCAAGTTGAGCAATTAATGAACAATTCAATGTCTTCGTCACAAGGCAATAGACGTGTTCTATTCAATAATTGCGTGTAATTTAACATGCTAGATAATCACATAAAAGTTTGGATTTCATCTTTTCAAATTTATTATATTCCATCATTTGGGTGTAACTAGTTTCAGCATATTCTTTCTTTTATATTTTTTTAATTTCAAATATTTATAATTTCCAAATCTTAATTTTTGTTGATGAAATTTTCTTTATTTTAGATTGAAAGAGAGTTGCTTGGTCCACATCATATTTCATGGTAATTTTTATGATAATATATTTCTGGATAGTTCATTAAATTATTATATGAAATTTATTATTATTATTATCATTATTGTTATTATTATTATTATTGTTATTATTATTATTGTTATTATTATTATTATTATTAGTGTTATTATTATTGTTATTATTATTATTATTATTATTATTATTATTGTTATTGTTATTATTATTATTATTGTTATTATTATTATTATTATTGTTATTATTATTATTATTATTATTGTTATTTTTATTACTATATTTCTCCATTTTATGCTGATAAGTTTGAACAAAAAGATATAGCATGTAATTATCATTTTAACATAATTTTTATTATTACTAAAACATGAAGCAGTGTTAAATTTTTTGTCTAAATATCACTACAATTAGTTTTTGGCAAAGGATAATAATCACTTTTCTATTTTATGATAATATTTTTATAAATCATAATAAGATCATATCATAATTTTTATGTTTTTTTATTATAGTTCATTTGAATCAAGTATTGAAAAGAATGGTAATCCATTAATCAAAATTACAAAAGAAATTTCATCTCAATAATAATTATAATAATAATAATATATATATTTTTTATTATAAAATAAAATTATAATTAATTAATTACCATATTTATATTATTTAAATGATTTCGTTATGATCTATTTGACTGTTAAATGGGAATTGATATTTTTCAATCGTTGTTGTCTTTTATTATTTTTGATTCGTTTTGAACCAAGCTTGGCGATCACTTGACGCGACCCTATAGGATACGATCCGACTGGCCCCTTTTCAGATTTGTAATGGATCCTGTTGTATTGCTTACTTGTAATTAAAATGTTCAATAATAATTATGTTTTAAGAGATATTTGATCTAATAATAATGATAATAATAATTATTATTATGATAATAATAATAACAATAATAACAATAATAATGATAATAATAATAATGATAATAATAATAATATAATAATAATAATATAATAATAATAATAATAATAATAATATTCGGTACTTCCTAAAGCTTAGAAACTATTTTTGGTCTTTTATTAAGTTAATAACAAAAGATCATAATAATGATTGTTTTGATGATTTTTAATGAGTATTATTCTATTACAAACCAAACCTTCCAATTCCTTTGTCTCAGGATAGATTTCAAGATTCCACCCTAGTTTATTATATTCTATTTCATTGGTTATTGGTTTTCAACCATTGGACTCTAGTGGATTACAATTCTTAAATTTGATTCTGACAATAATGTAAAATCAATTGTAACAATCCAATCAAAACAGTTTCTCTTTACTGTGAAATGGTTGAGTAATAATGGAGTAAACCACTTGAACTGACATGGGATCGTGAAATACATTCTGGTGGGATAGTTTATATGGAAAAGTAAAACGAACTCTGGGGGGGGGAAATTATTATGATAGAAAATAGATACTATTTAATTACACATTTAAAAAATATGATTATGATAAAATTAATAAAAGTAAGAAAATTCCTAATCCAGTAATCCTATACCTCCAGGTAGTAAATGGTATATACTATATCATAAAGTCAACCAACCTTACAATCAATCAGATAATATATACAATTGCCATGAAACCTTACACAAAAATTGATTAATTTCAGAATTATTATTAGAAGATCCTATTAGATACCCATATTATTTTCAGACTAACAGAACAACTTCATAAAATAGATTGACATATTATGATTAGGCTAATTATTCACATCCTTTCAAAGAAACCAAGTTATGCTTTCATTCATTGATAATTATAGTAATTATTGATAACAAATTATTATTATTTGTCGAAGAATTTGTCAAAACAATTATAATTATTATTAAAGATTAACCTTGTTTCATCATTGATAATGATTGCTGTTTCATTTTCAATAAGCAGGGAGAAGCGATCCAAGCAAAACTATAAAGATTTATTTCATTGGAATCTTTAGTCTGGTAATTATCATAATATGTCACATAATACCATGCTGATGCTTTTTGAAACATACGCCAACTCACATCATCCAATACATTATTATTATTATTATTATTATTATTATTATTATTATTATTATTATTATTATTATTATTATTATTATTATTA